>SDVV010021697.1:0-13082 GCA_016164225.1 Gammarus roeselii
ATGTGTATTTCTTTAAGTGTCTTTTACATAGGATCGTTTTATTTAATACAACATACCTGTCTATCATCAAAATTTCAACGATAGCTTGTTTACCAATTCCAACCGAAGTCTCCTTACGTTGGCCTCATGAGCAGCTGACTATCATGGCTTCAAGGGTCCTGTCGGCCTCACCAGGAAGAAGATGAGTACTGCACTGAACGCCTTCTTAAAGGCTGGAAGAGAGCTCGGGTACAGCACCGTCGACGCTAACGGTCCCGAACAAATAGGTAAGAAACGACATCATAGATTATCAGTGGATTGTCAAATGAGTCAGAGACGAGTAGTCTACATTAGAACTTAAGCACGTCTGACCGCCAGATGATGTCAATGAGTGTCAAAATGGTGGGTACCCACGTCTTCGCATTCGTGAATGCCCTAAAACGAGTCCTACATCTTTTTCTGTTCAATCAGAGTTCAAATTTTCAGGGGGGGACGCTATATCCGTAAAACGTCTATTAATAAAGATTTCAAAACCTTATTCAAGTGCCGACATGGCAATTAAATTTCACGCTTACCAATCAGGCTTTGTGGAATGCGATGTTTTTTTTTCTAAATTTATGTTTACAAATAAATGACAATATAACCTTCAAATCTGGTAACATCGCCAATTTTGGAGATTGGTCATCAGCTCCCTTCGTGGCGGAGCCGCCGATGTAAATTTGTAAACATTCGATGCCCAGGCCTAAATCGGCTGTGAAACTCTCCTGATGCAATCAAGAGCCGTATCGCATCACCATCGGTCGCACCATATTCTTGATGCATATCGGCCATATCTTCATTGATAAGCGAGTCATAATAGATTGGATCGGAGTATTACGTGGTTATTCGCAGTTCTTGATTAATAATTGTGCAAATCTGAGAATTTCCTAATTGAATTGAATAGATTTTGATCATAGTTTCAGTAAAAGTTTTGAACGCCTTGTAGGGCAATATGGATGTAATATTGGTTTTCCAGTTACAGGATTTTCATGGTTTTAAAATGGTGATTAGTATGGGAATTGAATGCAAGGTTGTTTTTAGTTCTAATAGCTTTATTTTGCAGACCAATTAATCTATCAGTTTTAGTTTCATCTCTTCCATATTAATCTTCGATTCCGTTAATTTACAATGGCTGAAACAACGTAGAATAAAGGGTTTGAAGACAGATTGCGGGTGGGATTTATATTATTGATAAAAAATGCTTATTAATCTAGACAATTTAGAAGATGTGTTGTCGATGGGATTTTTGAATGATAGATTATCATCGAGGGATACATAAGGAATTCAATGTTGTCTGTCTCATGAATCGTATCCTTTTCAGTTTTATGAGTGGTGAATTCATTTTACGCCTATATGAACATAATTTGTAAATAGTCCTTCGTCATTACCTCCAATTTGGCTGCAACTGGAGTTAATGCTGTTCCTTGTTGATTGAGGCAGTTAATTCGTGTATGGTAATGTAGGGACGCAAATAAGCAAGGTACTGTCATCATCAAACAATGTATATTTGAAAAGGGAGATGCGGTAACAGTATAGTTTATATAAGTTTTGAGAAGCAGAGGTCCGAAAATAGAACCTTCAGGAACACTATGACCAATGTTGAGCAGAGTAGATTGTAATCCGTTCACAGTTGCATATTGCTTTCGGTTGGAAAAGAATGAAGTGATCCGACCACAAGCGATTCCTCGTATTCCATAGAACCTTAGTTTATATATTTTCTTTTCTTGATCAATTGATTCTTCGTCATTGGCAATGATTCATTTTTAAAGGCTGGTGGCATTTATTGACATATGCTCTACATATGATTTTGATAACCTCCTCGTTCTTTTGAGATCTTTTATGTATTCATATTTTTTTTCGTAGTAAGTTTGTTAAGAAGATCAAATCAACCCTGTAACGGGGCTTCTAAATTGAGTATAAGTAACTTTTCGGATCTTGCCTTGCATGAACAAATAAAAATAATGATTCCACTTTCAGATTTAATATCAACGGTAATCCAGGGTCTCGTTATGTCGTTAGGATAGCCTGATTTTGTTCTTAAAGGACAGCAAGAATTATATGTTTCATCTACAATAGGAGTTAATTACTTGATAGAAAAATTCTGATATTTTCATTTATAATTTCAGCGAAATCATATCAATTCAACTTGTCATACAGATTTTATATTGTTACATCATTTTTTAATCTGGATTCAAAAAGTTCGCATTTTTTATTTGCTTCACTAATGAAAATATTATTCTCAATTACAAGGACAGGCAGGTGGTCTGACATTTTCCAGAAATATAGTTATATGGGTTTGTTATGAAAATGTTATCTATTAGGGTGGCTATCTCTGGCTTTGTCCATTCCAGTTTGTTTTGATAGCAGTGGTAATAAGGCAAGGCTGTTCATTGAACATAAGAATTCTAAAGCCTTATTGTCGTTATCGTAATCTTATTATTTATATCAAAATCTCCACGTAGAATAAAATGCTCGGTCCTTCCGTAGTTACAAGATTTAATTATTTCATCTAATTTATTAATGAATTAGATTAGGATTCAGTTCTAAATGAGTGATGGGAATTAAAAAATTTCAAATGAATTCAATCTTTTGGGTCGTCTGATAGCCAGCTTTCTGTTAAGGTTATTGCATCGAAGATACAACTCAATGACTGCAAAAATGATCGGCAAATGTACTTTTTAGGTAATAGTGATCTAATGTTCCTGGTTTACCAAAGAATAGTTAGTCCTGATGATTTTAGTATTGCAATATAATCATTTTAATATTCAATCTCACTCTCAGTATTTAAATCAGGATAGAGCACATTCAGATGGTTGGAATCAGGGTCAAGTAAGTCCGGGCTTATTTATTATATTATTGTCCGGGCTTATTATAGCAGATAGTATCAACGACTGTCAGATATGCAAATGAATGAGTGAAAAAAAATAAAAAAAATAGCGGATAGCGCTATACAGATAATGAATGACATTTTTTTAAATGTCAGTTTTATTATTATTGTGTTGATATTGACAATTAATTTCATAAGCTTTTATTTTTTGCATGAATAGCGACGGAATGAATCCGTTAGGGTCTTTCAGACAACGTGAACAGGAGAACAAATTAGTAATTAATTGTATCTTGTGAGTATTCATTACGAATCTAAGTCATATACAATGTGGTAGAAAATGGTAACGAGATGAATCGGTTAAGGTCTTCGACAGTACAAAAAAAAATCGAGACGAGGAATACAAAGGTTACGGTGCCCGTGAAGGCCATGCACGTGAAGGTCAGGCACGTGAAGGCCAGGCACGTGAAGGCCAGGCACGTGGAGGCCAGGCACGTGGAGGTCAGCCACGTGAAGACCAGGCACGTGAAGGCCAGGCACGTGAAGTCCAGGCACGTGAAGGCCAGGCCCGTGAAGGCCAGGCCCGTGAATGCCAGGCACGTGAAGGCCAGGCAGGTGAAGGCCAGGCACGTGAAGGCCAGGCACGTAAAGGCCAGGCACGTGAAGGCTAGGCACGTGAAAGCCAGGCACGTGAAGGCCTGGCACGTGAAGGCCAGGCACGTGAAGGCTAGACACGTGAAGGCCAGGCGCGTGAAGGCCAGGCACGTGAAGGCCAGGCACGTGAAGGCCAGGCACGTGAAGGCCAGGCACGTGAAGGCCAGGCACGTGAAGGCCAGGCACGTGAAGGCCAATCTATAACGTATTCATCAGATATACAACTGATGTGCTGCATTGGGAGTCCCTCCAACACACGCCGGCTGTTGACCACCACAAGTCGGAACTTGTTCTGATGGCCTTGTCGAGGCTCTCCTGGCATTGGCACGTAAGCATTCACGTTGTCATCGCAGGACCGGGGAGCCCTGAACTTACGTTGTCATCGCAGGACCGGGGAGCCCTGAACTTACGGTGCCATCACATGACCGGGGAGCCCTGAACTTACGTTGCCATCGCAGGACCGGAGAGCCCTGAACTTAAGGTGCCATCACAGGACCGGGGAGCCCTGAACTTACGGTGCCATCACAGGACCGGGGAACCCTGAACTTACGGTGCCATCACAGGACCGGGGAACCCTGAACTTACGTTGCCATCGCAGGACCGGGGAGTCCTGTACTTACGCTGCCATCGCAGGACCGGGGAGCCCTGAACTTACGTTGACATCGCAGGACCCGGGAGCCCTGAACTTACGTTGCCATCGCAGGACCGGGGAGCCCTGAACTTACGTTGCCAAGGCAGGACCGGAGAGCCCTGAACTTACGTTGCCATCGCAGGACCGGAGAGCCCTGAATTTACGTTGCCATCGCAGGACCAGGGAGCCCTGAACTTACGTTGCCATCGCAGGACCGGGGAGCCCTAAACTTACGTTGCCATCGCACGACCGGGGAGCCCCGAACTTACGTTGCCATCGCAGGACCGGGGAGCCCTGAACTTACGTTTCCATCGCAGGACCGGGGAGCCCTGAACTTACGTTGCCATCGCAGGACCGGGGAGCCCTGAACTTACGTTGCCATCGCAGGACCGGGGAGCCCTGAACTTACGTTGCCATCGCAGGATTGGGGAGCCTTGAACTTGTCCGAGCCTTGCGCAGGATAAACATCACTTGTGAGCGGATGAGGGTCATACTTTCATTGACGAAGGAAATGTGGCTTAAACTCTCTATACGCTGACAATCAAATCTCTTCTGTAGAGCATGATGAGCATGCTCCTATTGTCGGAGCCTGAGTGATGGGTTTCCTTCCTAGTCGGTGAACAGAAGAGATATCATCGGCATTCATTTAAATTATAAGTTTATTACGTATAAGCTGCTTACCAATTACCGTGCAGTACTTGCCCACGGAGACCGCGAATACCCTCCGAGACGATGAGACAGTCTCGTTTCTCGTAGGCCGAGTTAAAATCAACCTTGTCCTCGAGAATATTGCGGCAATCACCTATTTCTCTTTGGCCTACATGCACGCACATGTGTACGTAGGTCTATAACCGTAGCAATCAGTGCAGAGATCTCCTTACTGGGCTTGACAACAACATTTTCGATACATTTGATTGCAGGTTTAACAGCTGTGAATATAATTTAAGCTAGTGATCGTGTTTCGTTGGAGAGTTTTAATAGATCGTCTTCGAGAAATGCAGAATCTGGTTCACTCATCTTGGCTGCAAAAAATTTAGTTGGAAGCGTGAAGAAGCACCAAACGAAACAAATCAAGTGGAAAATAAACTGAGTCGAACGCGTCAGGAGAACTCGTCGAGGGTCGATGCGTGGCGACAGCGCGCACCCACGGGCAATGCAACATCTTGCGGGGAAACTAAACGGAGATTTCACTGATGTTTGACCACCCCCTTTCACTGATAGTTGAACGAAAATTGTACATTAGCATACCTGGAAATAGTATTGATGTTAGCATGTATATGGTGCTTCTGGAGAGCTGCTTGCTGACGTCCGCCCTCGGCAATGACGGAGCTAACCAACTCAGTACACGTGCATCTACCCCGTCTTTCCACTTCCCAACAAGCCCCGCTCTAGTTCGAACAACTCTTAATTGATTCAATCCCTCAAATTCACTCCGGTCATGATTTTAATTTTTCATCTCGAAAACTTTCGTCAACATTTTACTCACATCCGCTCTCGCCGCACTCATCTCAACCGTACAATTCACCAACCTCACACATACTATTTACGAAGACCTAAACAAAAAAGAGATCGTCCCACTTACAACGGCTTACGCGATTGACATTAGTAAGGCCTTCAACACAGTTTGTAATAATAAAAATGCTCAACACATTCCCCCACCCGTACCTGACAAAGTCTCTTGCTAATGTGCTCTGTGGCAGACCTGTGAACAGAGTCTGCAGTGTCAAGCCATCACAAACACGTTATCTACCCAATGGTGACCCCTGGGCTACACCCCTTCCCCATCACTGTTCATAGACAACCTGCCCACTCCAAAACCACCAAATACCGACATCATCTGCGCCCGCGAGGATGACCTTATAATCATCATACAGCACTACGAACACAAGACCGAAGCGCACCTTCAGCAATATCTGGACTAACTCGAAAATTCGCTGTAGGTTAGAAGAATGAATGTTTCCGCAAGCACATCATTTTTTCCTTTATTAACACCATACATCAGTGAGTTCCGCATTCACCCTCGTGTCACCATCAACAACCCTTCCACACTCCTCAGTCCCACTGCCACGATTCGTGAAGAAACATGGCACAGGGATGACATTCAAACCCCTCACAAATAACTTCAACACAACATCCATACCTAGACTGAACTTAATCCGGGACCTTAACACAACTGCCTACGAACATTATATGGAATCAATTACAACGCGATTCAATCAATTCATCACACTCATCGCTCCTATGAAAACACTGCCCGGTTCTCTGACTTTCCTCCCATGCACATAAACCCTTACAAGCAATACACAACCTATTCATACGCATCGCTACAGGGTGCACACAGACCGCACATATTCCCCATTTGTATGCGTAAATCACGGTCCTTCCTCTCAAATATGAGTGAAACACGATTGATTTGCCAAATTTTGGACCCGGACATCCCTGCCACCATTCCTAAGAAAAGACGGCATTAAACTTGAGAAGGTTCAACGTAGAGCTACCAAACTCATCCCTTCGCTGTGGAATAAATCGTACAAAGACAGGCTTCGTGAACTCAATCTTTATACGCTAGAGAAGCGTCGAGTCAGATGCGACATGATAGAAGTGTGGAAGAATTTAAAGGGCAAGGAAAACGTCGACCGACCGAGCCTTTTCACTCTAGATACAAACGGAGTGACTAGGAACAATGGATACAAAATCGTTGGGAAGCGTTTCCCACTCGATATCACTCGCAATTTCTTCACTTATAGAGTTGTCGAAGAATGGAACAAACTTCCAGCGGAGGTAGTGAACAGCATATAATCGAAACATTTATATCGCGGCTCGATAAGTTCTACATAAATCGCCAATAAATAGCTCATCCGTTCCCTTTCCGATTGGTACATACGAAACAGAAATGGCACACAAAATTCTTTCAGACGTTCTACTTCAGAATTAATCCTCTTGCAATCAAAAGGCGACCTAGTTTGGGCCAATAGGCTTCCTAGACGTTCTACTCCAAAACTAACCTTCTTGCTATCAAACGGCAACGTAGTTTGGGCCAATATCCCTGTTGTTGTCTTCCTACACTTTTAAACACTTGTAAACCATAGGTGACTTTCAGCATGACCTCAGACACAATCGTTCTTGACTTACAAACCTGCTCCTTTTTTTATGAATAAAATCAAAATTCACGATACAAATTCTTCAATCGATAGCATTTACCGTGACTATCAGAAGGCCTTCTTTAAAATCCCTCACAAGCACTTAGTTGGTAAATTGCACAGCATCAGTATTCGAATCAAGCTTAAAAACTTGATAAAATGCTGGCTTACGGACAGACAGCAGCAAGTTGTACTCAGCGGAGCATCTTTTTCTTGGGGTGATGTTACAAGCAGCGTGCCTCAAGGATCCGTGTTATGTCCAGTCCTTTTCATAATATTCATAAACGATCTCGATAGAAACGTGCTTTTGAACATTAGAAAGTTTGCAGACGTTACTAAGATGAGAGGTATAATGCAAACCGAACTTCAGTGTCAGCAGATATAATTGGATTGGAACAAAATTGTTTATTAGTCAGGAAAGTGGCACATAAAATTTAATGTAGACATAAGTAAATACGGCCGCCGTGGTCGAGTTGTTAGCGTATCCGACTGCAGTGTCAGCCTCTGGTGCTGCATACCGCGAGTTCGAGCCTCGACAGGGACACGGCGGTCTTGTGGCGGGGAGATTGGGCGCCTCCCCCTTCTGTGTCTGCCTAACTTAGCCACCCCCCTAACTAGGGGGAAACGGCTGTATGTCTATACATATATGTCTATACATACATAAGTAAATTTATGTACATTGGTCCCCAGTACCTCGAGTACGAATATTCTATGTCCATTGAAACTGATTCCTGTCACCGAAGAGAGAAATCTAGGTGTCGTCATTAGAAACGACTTACGACTTAAAAACACTTAAAATATAACGATGTGCCAAAAAAAGTCAAGAAAATTCTAGTTATAACATCCCGCACGATCTTGTACAAAAAAGACACTGTATTTTTAAGTTAATAATGCATTTATTGGACAGCATCTCGAGTATTCGGATCAATTATGATCTCAATATGTTAGAAAGACGTTGTCCAAGTAGAGAAGGTTCAACGTAGAGCTACCAAACTTATCTCTTCACTGAGCAATAAATTATAATAAGACAGACTACGTAAACTCAATCTTCATTCGCTAGAGAAGCATAGAGTCAGAGGTGATATGAACGAAATGTGAAAGATAATGAAGGGTAAAATAAACGCCGAGCGAGCGAGCATTTTCACTCTAGTTGGAATGATGGATACAAAATCGTTGGCAAACGTTTCACACTCCATATCACGCACAATTTCTTTACGTATAGAATGTCAAGAAATGGAACAGACTTCCAGCGGAAGTTGTCGATAGCGATACAATAGAAACGTTCAAGTCACGGCTCGACAAATTCTACCAAAATTTCCACTAATGAGCTCCCAGCTATACACTCTCTCTAGAATATACGTGAAAAACGGTGTCCGGCATTGCAATGACACCCGTACGTTTAAATTAGTGCTCACCGTTGACACTAACACGGTAAAAAAGGTGCCCGGCAATGGACCTACTCGTTGCAAAATGGTGTCCAGCAATTACATCAGTCAGCATTGGTTTAACGGGAAATGAAACTGTGACAAGCTCTGATCAACATCGTGGACCGGTGGCTGTCTCTTCAGGTGTTGATTTTATTTGTTTTCCAGCTTCATCGTTACATGTCATTTCCTTCTAAAAACTCTCAGTTTTTTTGATCTATTGAAACATAAAAAACGCAGACACATGATGCTCTCTAGATGTTCTACTTCAGAACTAATCTTCTAACCATCAAAAAACAACCCAATTTAGGCCAAAAGTCCTATTGTTGTCTTCTCACACTTGTAAACAGCATCATTGTCAGGCTCTCTGTTATCCTCGACATTCAATACTCCTCAAAGGGGTGGCATGTTTACGACGGAAATATTCATCCTCGAAAGTGTTTGGCAGGAAAGTTTTGAACGGAATGGGCTTAGGATGGAAAGCTATTACCAGCGAATATCTTACCCTGAAAAAATATAGGATGGAATGTTGATACGACGGAAAACGTTTACGATCGAATTTCAATACGCCGGGACGCATTTTTAAATATTTTTTTTAGAACCGAAAGTGTTTAGCACGGAATTTCTTAGGACCGAAAGTGTTTACGCTGGAATTATTTTGCTTCGAAAATTTTACGATGAAAAGGATCCTAGCTGGAAACTACCCCAAATCATCTGACACCGTTATGTATAGGATCGAATACTTTGTCGCAGAAATGGTTTGGAACGGAAAATTTTTAGGGCGGAAAAATCTACGATGGAATGTATTTTCCCTGAAAGTTGTCGTTAGATGGTATATTTTTAGCTGTAACCTAACCTAACCTAACCAAACCTAACCTAACCTTGCAAGAAAGAAGAATAGTGTTTGTTTTCATCGTCCACATACCCAAATAAAATAATTTCCATCGTAAACACTTTCCGTTCTAAACAGATTCCGCCCAAAACATTTTCCGGCTGAAATACATTCGACTGAATCGAGTTGCCCACAACAGATGATTCGATCTAAGCACTTCCAGCGAAAAAAAAACGTCGTAAATAGTTTCTATCCGGAATAATTCCATGCTATCAACTTTCCGTCCTAAACACTTTCGCTCTAATTCCCTTTCTGAGCAAAAGCGTTTCAAGCCACTGAACGATATGTTCAATCTTCTTTCCAGGCTACAGGTTTTCGACTGAAAATCTTTCCTTCGTACATTCTTTCGATCGAAAACAGTTACCAGCTAAAATGAATCCGTAGAATTGTTTCCGTCGTAAACACTTTCTGGGCTAAATAATTCCGGCGTAAATACCCCGCCCCCTCAAAGTACTAGACCACCTCTTCTGTGTATCACCACTCTCCAACAACTCCCGGCCGTTTAGATCTTTCACCATCTCCTGTTTCCCCGTCTCACCCTCCCTCACTCTCTTTACTTCCTTCCTGAACATCTGGTTTTCGTCAAAATTCTCGCCCAACCGCCTACATAACTTTACGGAAATATTAACAATATCAAAATGACACTGAAAGCGCTGTGCGTGGTTCACATTGTAGGTGAACGTATGCGGATGACTGCAATGATTGTCATGCCGTCATCTAGCTGACGAAGGGAGGGCCAATGTTTACAGCTAGATTTTTTCACCGCAAACGTCTGGCAATCCGATTCCGATTAGGGGCACACCTCCACCGGAGCTGGAAATCTGAGAACGAACGTAGTTCCGTGAATCTATCGGCATACTCCTGAGAATTTTCAGCGTACTTAACTTTGCATCATTCACATAGTATATTTTTGTATTAGTAATTCCTTGTTCTCTTATTGAATTCTTCTGTCGGAAAATTTTCGTTTCATTGCAACCGATATCCAGTCACATTTAATCAGTGTCAGCGACTATCCAAATATGAGGACCCGGTTTGGTCGAGAGAGAAGTTGTTGCCTCGAGTGGGGTTCGAACACACATTCCTGATGCTTCGTTTCAGAGACAATCCACTAGGCTACGTGATAGGCAGGTATATTGTGGTATCAAGATGGGGGTTTGATAAAATTGAACAATAATAATGCCGAATTGGTAGAATATTTTGGCAGTTTCTTTTATAAAAATTCTATAAGTCTGTTGGTCTTCAAACTACGATGATTTTTTGGTGTAACCGACGATGTAGTTTTTCATCCATGTTTGTCTATGAAAATAATATTGTAATGCGTGGAAGCAACGGAAACGAAAAAAAAAAATAACTAGCCCTGAAGTGAACGACTTAAGTACAATAAGCAAATTTCTCCTGCAAACTGATAAACAAAGAGACCAAATCTTTTAATTTAAATGTACAGATGCACTTGTGTAGACTTTTCAAATTATGCGCGGTCCATTTGTAGTTTTATTCTATCAGTGTAGGTACCTTATGTATTCTTCTGACAATTTACCAGCATTTCATGGAAGTATTTGAATACCATCTTTGTCGTGTGATAATTTTTTTTTTCGCTTTTTCACAGGTTTTTCTCCTTCGCTTTTCAATATCAGAGATGGAGTGAGGGCTTCGGCTTCGGAAAGTTACGTGACTCCCGTAAAGGACCGACAAAACCTTGACGTCAGAACCCGCGCCACGGTCCAAAAAGTGAGCGACTCTTATCATCTAATTATGTTTTTACTATATTTTGTTAATGCCGTCTCTAGGGCAACTGCATAATTTCCGAAAACTATCTGTAGGAATAGAAGAATCATTTTTCTTCAACAGATAGTACAATCCAATGCTGATGAGGTCTGCTCTCACAAGAACTACGCTTCAATCTTTCTCTGACCCAAATTACCTATGCTGACAAAAGTTTTGTTGAACACTTTATCAGAAAGTGGAAATTTGATCTGCGCCAAATACCGATCCAATAATCTTTCGAATGGATAAATTAGTTGGCACTGTTATAAGTTTGAAGAACCTTTGCAGGAATCATTTATATTTAGTTCAATACAATATCCATGACATCACCTATTCAAATAGCATAACAATCTTTTCAAAACACATTGTGAGCAATAGGCCAATGATTCAGAGCGCGTGCATGAGCATCGTGCATCCAGTTTAGGCTTCATTACTCCTAATGTGTGCATCTCGTTTAAACTCGCCCATCGATGTATCTCGAAAAAAAAAATCAATATTATTCACACCAGGAAAAGATCCTAGCTATGCTGTGGCACAGCGACCAATAGTGAATCGATAGCTGGATATCACTTTCAAGGTTACCTGAACAATATACGATCAATGACTCCGCAATAATTATTTTAAGATCCAGTTTCATTGTTCAGATGTTTGATATCATAACAATGGGAGCGCTCTTGTTTGAAACAGTCCTTCATATCTATGGACGTTGCCACGCACATGATGGTGCTCGGTATTATGGACGTTGCCACGCACATGATGGTGCTCGGTATTATGGACGTTGCCACGCACATGATGGTGCTCGGTATTATGGACGTTGCCACGCACATGATGGTGCTCAATATTATGGACTTTGCCACGCACATGATGGTGCTCGGTATTATGGACGTTGCCACGCACATGATGGTGCTCGGTTTTATGGACGTTGCCTAGTACATGATGGTGCTCGGTATTATGGACGTTGCCACGTACATGATGGTGCTCGGTATTATGGATGTTGCCACGTACATGATGGTGCTCGGTATTATGGACGTTGCCACGTACATGATGGTGCTCGGTATTATTGACGTTGCCACGTACATGATGGGGCTTGGTATTATGGACGTTGCCACGTAGATGATTGTGTTCGGTATTATGGACATTGCCGCGTACGTGATGATGCTCGGTATTATGGACGTTGCCACGTTCATGATGATGCTCGGTATTATGGACGTTGCCATGTACATGATGGTGCTCGGTATTATGGACGTTGCCACGTACATGATGGTGCTCGGTATTATGGACGTTGCCGCGTACTTGATGGTGCTCGGCATTATGGACGTTGCCACGTACTTAATGGTGCTCGGTATTTTCAATCCAAACAGTCGGCAGTGCGTGATCCTCCACAATGCACTCGCAACAAACCGGATCTTTTGGGGGTCATTTACAACTCTTCCAATACTCGTGATGACAGCCCGAATACAACGCGGTGTTACCGAGGAGTATCGTCTGAACCAACTTGCTTGGTTTTATTAAGTAGCTTCTAATTAATCTAATGCAGAAAACAATGTTGTCGGAATCTGACCAACAAAAAAAATTAGATTTCACAATGGCAAAATTATGTAACGTCTCAATTAAGCAAATGTTTTTTATTTGGAGCGTCCAAGATGAGTATCGCATTTAGAATGTAGACTCTCTTGGATGAAAATTTTTGGGTAGCATCAACGCATGAGGTGGATGACCGAACAAATTTATTCAA
>SDVV010021698.1:0-13082 GCA_016164225.1 Gammarus roeselii
ATGCGCTCGAGGAAAAAGTATGAGTCTGCTGAGCATATGGGCGTGGCCGTCTCTGCTCGACCGTCTGAGATTCGACCGCCTGGAACCTGAATTCTTCTCTTCGCTTCTTGTTCGCCCCGTTCCTGAAATTGTCAATCTGACACTCGACCTTTTTTTCTCCGGGGCTGAAATGCCCCGGGTAGTAACACGGTGGTAGTAGCAGGTAGAGGTAATGGTAGTGGTGGTCCTTCTCTTTCTGTCCTTACAACCTTCCTTTTCCTGTATGTGTGCGTGAATTTCTAAAGCCCCGTTGACTATCCCCAACTCTTCTTTCAAGGAAACACTCGGCATGAGCACTCGTGCTCGTTTGTTTTCCTTACTCTAATCTAATCTAATCAATTTGCCCTATCAATAATATGGTAGCTCCGTTATCTGCCCTATCAACAACATGGTAGTGCCGTTATGTGCCCTATCAACAACACGGTAGTGCCGATGTCTGCCCTTTCAACAACACGGTAGAGCCGTTATATTCCCTATCAACTACACAATAGTGCCGTTATCTGCCATATCAACAACACGGAAGTGCCGTTATCTGCCCTGACAACATCACTGTAGTGCTGTTATATGCCATATCAACAACACGGTAGTGCCGTTATCTGCCCTATAAACAACACGATAGTGCCGTTATATACCCTATCAACAACACGCTAGTTCCGTTATCTGCCCTATTAACAACACAGTAGTGCTGTTATCTGCTCTATCAACAACACGGTATTGCCGTTATCTACCTTATCAACAACACGGTTATGCCGTTACCTTCACAATCAACAACACGGTAATGCCGTTGTCCGTCCTATCAACAACAAGGTAGTGCCGTTATATGCCCCATCAACAACACGGTACTGCTGTTATATGCCCTAATAACAAGACGGTAGTGCCGTTATATGCCCTATCAACAACACACTAGTGCCGTTATATGCCCTATCAACAACATAGAAGTGCCGTTATATGCCATATCAACATCATGGTAGTGCTGTTATATGCGCTATCAACAACACTGTATTGCCGTTTTATGCCCTATCTACAACACACTAGCGCCGTTATATGCCCTATCAACAACACGGTAGTGCCGTTATATGCTCTATCAACAACACGGTAGTGCTGTTATATGCGCTATCAACAACACGGTAGTGCCGTTATCTGCCCTATCAAAAACAAGATAGTGCCGTTACATGCAATATTAACAACACGGTAGTGCCGTTATATGCCCTATCAACAACCCGGTAGTGCTGTTATATGCCCTATCAACAACACGGTAGTGCCGTTGTCTGCCCTATCAACAACACGGAAGTGCTGTTACCTGCCCTATCAACAACACGGTAGTGCTGTTACCTGCCCTATCAACAACACGGTAATGCCGTTATATGCAATATCACCAACACGGGAGTGCCGTTATATGCCCTATCAACAACACGGTAGTGCCGTTATCTGCCTTATCAACAACAAGGTAGTGCCGTTATCTGCCTTATCAACAACACGGTAGTTCCTTTATATGCCCTATCAACAACACGGTAGTCAGATAACGGCACTACCGTGTTGTTTATAGGCCATATAGCAGCCCTACCGTGTTGTTTGTAGGGCATATAACGGCCCTACCGTGTTGATGATAGGGCAGATAACGGCATTATCGTGTTGTTGGTAGGGCAGACAATGGCAATACCGTGTTGTTGATACGGCATATAACGGCACTGCCGTGTTTTTGATAGAGCAGATAACGGCACTACCGTGTTGTTGATAGGGCAGATAACGGCCGTACCGTGTTGTTGATAGGGCATATAATGGCACTACCGTGTTGTTGATAGGGCAGATAACGGCACTACCGTGTTATTGATAGGGCAGATAACAGCACAACAGTGTTGTTAATAGGGCAGATGACGGCACTACCGTGTTATTGATAGGGCAGATAACAGCACAACAGTGTTGTTAATAGGGCAGATAACGGCACTACCGTGCTGTTGATAGAGCAGATGACGGCACTACCGTGTTGTTGATAGGGCAGATAATGGAACTAGCGTGTTGTTAATTGGGCATATAACGGCACAACAGTGTTGTTAATAGGGCAGATAACGGCACTACCGTGTTGTTAATAGGGCAGATAACGGCACTACCGTGTTGTTTGTAGGGCATATAACGGCCCTACCGTGTTGATGATAGGGCAGATAACGGCATTATCGTGTTGTTGGTAGGGCAGACAATGGCAATACCGTGTTGTTGATAGGGCATATAACGGCACTACCGTGTTGTTGATAGGGCAGATAATGGCACTACCGTGTTGTTGATACGGCATATAACGAACGGCACTGCCGTGTTTTTGATTGAGCAGATAACGGCACTACCGTGTTGTTGATAGGGCAGATAACAGCCGTACCGTGTTGTTGATAGGGCATATAATGGCACTACCGTGTTGTTGATAGGGCAGATAACGGCACTACCGTGTTATTGATAGGGCAGATAACAGCACAACAGTGTTGTTAATAGGGCAGATAACGGCACTACCGTGTTGTTGATAGAGCAGATGACGGCACTACCGCGTTGTTGATAGGGCAGATAATGGAACTAGCGTGTTGTTAATTGGGCATATAACGGCACTACAATGTTGTTGATAGGGCAGATAACGGCACTGTCGTGTAGTTGATAAGGAACTTAACGGCTCTACCGTGTTGTTGATAGGGCATATAACGGCACTACCGTGATGTTGATATGGTATATAACGCACTAGCGTATACTTGATAGGACATATAACGGCGCTACCGTGTTGTTTATAGGCATATAACAGCACTATCGTTTTGTTGATAGGGCAAATAACGGCACTACCTTGTTGTTGCTAGGGCAGATAACGGCACTACCGTGTTGTTGATAGTGCATATAACGGCACTACCGTGTTGTTGTTAGGGCAGATAACGGCACAACCGTGTTGTTGATAAGACAGATAACGGCACTATCATATAGTTGATAAGGCATATAACGGCTCTACCGGGTTGTTGATATGACATATATCGGCACTACCGTTTTTTGATGGGGCATATAACGGCACTACCATGTTGTTGATATGGCATATAATGGAGCTACGGTGTTGTTGATAGGGCAGATAACGGCACTACCGTGTTGATGATATGGCAGATACCGGCACTACCGTGTTGTTGATAGGGCAGATAACAGCACTTCTGTGGTGTTGATAAGGCATATAACGTTGCCATCGTGTTGTTGATAGGGCATAAAACGGCACTACCGTGTTGTTGATAGGGCATATAACGGCATAACCGCCTTGTTGATATTGCAGTAACGGCACTACAGTGTTGTTGATAGGGCATACAACGGCACTAACGTGTTGCTGATAGAGCGTACAACGGCACTACCGTGTTGTTGATAGGGCATATAACGGCACTACCGTTTGGTTGATAGGGTAGATAACGGCACTACCGTGTTGTTGATAGGGCAGATTACGGCACTACCGTGTTATTGATAGGGCACATAACAGCAATACCGGGTTGTTGATAGGGCATATAACGGCACTACCGTGTTGTTATTGTGGCATATAACGGCACTACCGTGTTTCTAACATGGCATATAACAGCACTACCGTGTTGTTGATAGGGCATATAACGGCACTACCTTGTTGTTGATAGGGCAGATAACGGCACTACCGTGTTGTTGTTAGCGCATATAACGGCACTACCGTGTTGTTGATCGAGCATAAAACGGCCCTAACGTGTTGTTGATAGGACATATAACGGCGCTAGTGTGTTGCTGATAGGGCATATAACGGCACTACCGTGTGGTTGATAGGGCAGATACCGGCACTACCGTGTTGTTGATAGCGCATATAACAGCACTACCTTGTTGTAGATATGGCATATAACGACACCACTATGATGTTGATAGGGCAGATAACGGCACTACCGTGTTGTTGATAGGGCATGTAAAGGAACTACCTTGTTGTTGATAGGGCAGATAACGGCACTACCTTGTTGTAGTTAATGCAGATAACGGCACTACCGTGTTGTTGATGGGGCATATAACGGCACTCCCGTGTTGGTGATAGGGCATATAACGGCACTACCGTGTTGTTGATAGGGCAGATAACGGCCCTACCGTGTTGTTGATAGGGCATATAACGGCACTACCGTGTTGATGATAGGGCAGGTAACGGCACTACCGTGTTGTTGATAGGTCAGCTATCGGCATAACCGTGTTGTTGAAAGAGCAGATAACGGCACTACCGTGTTGTTGTTAGAGCAAATAACAGCACTACCGTGTTGTTGATAGGGCAGATAACGGAACTAGCATGTTGTTGATAGGGCAATTAACGGCACTACCGTGTTGTTGATAGGACATATAACGGCACTACCGTGTTGTTGATAGCGCATATAACGGCACTAGCGTGTACTTGATAAGGCATATAACGGCACTACCGTGTTGTTTATAGGGCATATAACGGCACTACCGTGTTGTTGATAGCGCATATAACGGCACTAGCGTGTACTTGATAAGGCATATAACGGCACTACCGTGTTGTTTATAGGGCTTATAACAGCACTACCGTATTGTTGATAGGGCATATAACGGCATTACCGTGTTGTTGATAGGGCAGGTAACGGCACTACCGTGTTGTTGATAGGTCAGATATCGGCATAACCGTGTTGTTGAAAAAGCAGATAACGGCACTACCGTGTTGTTGATAGAGCAGATAACAGCACTACCGTGTTGTTGATAGGGCAGATAACAGAACTAGCATGATGTTGATAGGGCAAATAACGGCACTACCGTGTAGTTGATTGGGTAGATAACGGCACTACCGTGTTGTTGATAGGGCATATAACGGCACTATCGTGTTGTTGATAGTGCATATAACGGCACTAGCGTGTACTTGATAAGGCATATAACGGCACTACCGTGTTGTTTATAGGGCTTATAACAGCACTACCGTATTGTTGATAGGGCACATAACAGCACTATATTGTTGTTGATAGGGCAGATAACGGCACTACCGTGTTATTGATAGCGCATATAACGGCACTAACGTGTTGTTGTTAGGGCAGATAACGGCCCAACCGTGTTGTTGATAAGGCATATAACGGCACTACCATGTTGTTGATTGGGCATCTAATGGAGCTACGGTTTTGTTGATACGGCAGATAACGGCACTACCGTGTTGTTGATAGGGCAGATACTGGCACTCCCGTATTGTTGATAGCAGATATACAGTAACAGTAATAAAGTGTTGTTGATATTGCATATAACGGCACTACCATGTTGTTGGTAGGGCAGATAACGGCACTTTCGTGTTGTTAATAGGGCATAGAACGGCACTACCGTGTTATTAATAGGGCAGATAACTGCACTACGTGTAGTTGATATGGCATATAACGGCACTACCGTGTTGTTGATAGGGCAGATATTAGCACTTCCGTGGTGTTGATAGGGCATATAATGGCAGAATCGTGTTATTGATAGGGCATATAACGGCACTACCGAGTTGTTAATGAGGCAAATAACGGAACTAGCGTGTTGTTGATAGGGCATATAACGGAACTATTGTGTTGTTGATATGGCATATAACAGCACTACCGTGTTGTTGATAGGGCATATAACGGCACTACCTTGTTTTTGATAGGGCAGATAACGGCACTATCGTGTTGTTGATAGCGCATATAACGGCACTACCGTGTTAATGAAGGAGTATATATCGGCACTACCGTTTTATTGATAGGGCATATAAAAGCACTGCCGTGTTGTTGATATGCCATATAACAGCCCTACCGTGTTGTTTGTAGGGCATATAACGGCCCTACCGTGTTGATGATAGGGCAGATAACGGCATTATCGTGTTGTTGGTAGGGCAGATAACGGCCGTAACGTGTTGTTGATAGGGCATATAATGGCACAACCGTGTTGTTGATAGGGCGGATAACGGCACTACGTGTTATGGATAGGGCAGATAACAGCACAACAGTGTTGTTAATAGGGCAGATAACGGCACTACCGTGTTGTTGATAGAGCAGATGACGGCACTACCGTGTTGTTAATAGGGCAGATAATGGAACTAGCGTGTTGTTAATTGGGCATATAACGGCACTACAATGTTGTTGATAGGGCAGATAACGGCACTGTCGTGTAGTTGATAAGGAACTTAACGGCTCTACCGTGTTGTTGATAAGGCATATAACGGCACTACCGTGATGTTGATATGGCATATAACGTACTAGCGTATACTTGATAGGGCACATAACGGCACTACCGTGTTGTTTAAAGGGCATATAACAGCACTATCGTTTTGTTGATAGGGCAAATAACGGCACTACCTTGTTGTTGCTAGGGCAGATAACGGCACAACCGTGTTCTTGATAAGACAGATAACGGCACTATCCTATAGTTGATAAGGCATATAACGGCTCTACCGGGTTGTTGATATGACATATATCGGCACTACCGTGTTGTTGATAGGGCATATAACGGCACTACCATGTTGTTGATATGGCATATAATGGAGCTACGGTGTTGTTGATAGGGCAGATAACGGCACTACCATGTTGTTCATAGGGCAGATACCAGCACTACCGTGTTGTTGATAGGGCAGATAACAGCACTTCTGTGGTGTAGATAAGGCATATAACGTTGCCATCGTGTTGTTGATAGGGCATAAAACGGCACTACCGTGTTGTTGAAAGGGCATATAACGGCATAACCGCCTTGTTGATAGGGCAGTTAACGGCACTACAGTGTTGTTGATAGGGCATACAACGGCACTAACGTGTTGTTGATAGAGCATATAACGGTAATACCGTGTTGTTGATAGGGCATATAACGGCAATACCGTTTGGTTGAAAGGGTAGATACCGGCACTACCGTGTTGTTGATAGGGCAGATTACGGCACTACCGTGTTGTTGATAGGGCTTATAGCAGCAATACCGGGTTGTTGAAAGGGCATATAACGGCTTTACCGTGTTGTTAATATGCCATATAACGGCACTACCGTGTTTCTAATATGGCATATAACAGCACTACCGTGTTGTTGATAGGGCATATAACGGCACTACCTTGTTGTTGATAGGGCAGATACGGCACTACCGTGTTGTTGATAGCGCATATAACGGCACTACCGTGTTGTTAATAGAGCATTAAACGGCACTAACGTGTTGTTGATAGGGCATATAACGTCGGTAGTGTGTTGCTGATAGGGCTTATAACGGCACTACCGTGTGGTTGATAGGGCAGATACCGACACTACCGTGTTGTCGAAAGGGTATATAACGGCACTACCGTGTTGTTGATATGGCAGATAACGGCACTACCGTGTTGTTGATAGGGCATATAACGGCACTGCCGTTCTGTTGAAAGGGTAGATAACGGCACTACCATGTCGTTGATATGGCAGATTACGGCACTACCGTGTTGTTGATAGGGCATATAACAGCACTACCGGGTTGTTGATAAGGCATATAACGGGACTACCGTGTTGTTAATATGGAATATATCGGCACTAGCGTGTTGTTGATAGGGCATAAAACGGCACTATCGTGTTGTTGATATAGCATATGCCAGCACTACCGTGTTGTTGATAAGGCATATAACGGCACTACCTTGTTGTTGATAGGGCAGATAATGGCACTACCGTGTTGTTGATAGGGCATGTAAAGAAACTACCTTGTTGTTGATAGGGCAGATAACGGCACTACCTTGTTGTTGTTAATGCAGATAACGGCACTACCGTGTTGTTGATGGGGCATATAACGGCACTCCCGTGTTAGTGATAAGGCATATAACGGCACTACCGTGTTGTTGATAGGGAAAATAACAGCACTACTGTGTTAATGATAGGGCAGGTAACGGCACTACCGTGTTTTTGATATGGCATATAACGGCACTACCGTGTTGTTGATAGGGCAGATAACAGCCCTACCGTGTTGTTGATAGGGCATATAACGGCACTACCGTGTTGTTGATAGGGCAGGTAACGGCCCTACCGTGTTGTTGATAGGTCAGATATCGGCATAACCGTGTTGTTGAAAGAGCAGATAACGGCACTACCGTGTTGTTGATAGAGCAGATAACAGCACTACCGTGTTGTTGATAGGGCAGATAACGGAACTAGCATGTTGTTGATAGGGCAAATAACGGCACTACCGTGTAGTTGACAGGGTAGATAACGGCACTACCGTGTTGTTGATAGGGCATATAACGGCACTACCGTGTTGTTGATAGGGCAGGTAACGGCACTACCGTGTTGTTGATAGGCCATAAAACGGCCTAACCGTGTTGTTTATAGGGCATATAATAGTCCTAGCAAGGTATGGATAGGGCAGATAACGGCACGACCGTGTTTTGATAAGGCAAATAACGGCACTACCGTGTTGTTGATACAGCAGATAACGACACTACCGTGTTGTTGATATGGCAGATAACGGAATAATCGTGTTGTTGAAAGAGCAGATAACGGCACTACCGTGTTGTTGATAGAGCAGATAACAGCACTACCGTGTTGTTGATAGGGCAGATAACGGTACTAGCATGTTGTTGATAGAGCAAATAACGGTACTACCGTGTAGTTGATAGGGTAGATAACGGCACTACCGTGTTGTTGATAGGGCATATAACAGCACTACCGTGTTGCTTATAGGGCTTATAACAGCACTACCGTATTGGTGATAGGGCATATAACGGCACTATAATGTTGTTGATAGGGCAGATAACGGCACTACCGTGTTATTGATAGCGCATATAACGGCACTAACGTGTTATTGTTAGGGCAGATAACGGCCCAACCGTGTTGTTGAAGAGGCTTATAACGGCACTACCATGTTGTTGATAGGGCATATAATAGAGCTAACGTTTTGTTGATAGGGCAGATAACGGCACTACCGTGTTGTTGATAGGGCAGATACTGGCACTACCGTGTTGTTGATAGCAGATATAACAGCAATAAATTGTTGATATTGCATATAACGGCACTACCGTGTTGTTGGTAGGGCAGATAACGGCACTTTCGTGTTGTTAATAGGGCATATAACGGCACTACCGTGTTATTAATAGGGCAGATAACTGCACTACGTGTAGTTGATATGGCATATAACGGCACTACCGTGTTGTTGATGGGGCAGATATTAGCACTTCCGTGGTGTTGATAGGGCATATAATGGCACTACCGAGTTGTTAATGAGGCAAATAACGGAACTAGCGTGTTGTTGATAGGGCATATAACGGAACTACCGTGTTGTTCATATGGCATATAACAGCACTACCGTGTTGTTGATAGGGCATATAACGGCACTACCTTGTTTTTGATAGGGCAGATAACGGCACTATCGTGTTGTTGATAGCGCATATAACGGCACTACCGTGTTAATGATGGAGCATATAACGGCACTACCGTTATATTGATAGGGCACATAAAAGCACTGACGTGTTGTTGATATGGCATATAACGGCACAACCGTGTTGTTGATAGGGCAGATAACGGCACTACAATGTTGTTGATAGGGTATATAACGAAACTACCGTGTTGTTGATAGGGCATACAACGGCACTAGTGTGATGTTGATAGGGCATATAACGGCACTATCGTGTTGTTGATAGGGCAGATAACGGCACTACCATGTTGTTGATAGGGCATGTAACGGAACTACCGTGTTGTTGATAGGGCAGATTACGGCACTACTATGTTGTTGATAGGGCAGATAACGGCACTGCCGTGTTGTTGAAAGGGTATATAACGGCACTACCGTATTGTTGACAGGGCATGTAAAAGCACTGCCGTGTTGTTGATATGGCATATAAAGGCATAATCGTGTGGTTGATAGGGCAGATAACGGAACTACCGTGTTGTTGATAGGGCAGATAACGGCACTAACGTGTTGTTGATAGGGCAGATAACGGCACTACTTTGTTGTCGATAGTTCAGATAATGGCACTTCCGTGTTTTTGATAGAGCATTTAACGGCACTACCGTGTTGTTTGTAGGACATATAACGGCCCTACCGTGTTGTTGTTTGGGCAGATAACGGCATTATCGTGTTGTTGGTAGGGCAGATAATGACACTACCGTGTTGTTGATAGGGCATATAACGCACTACCGTGTTGTTGATAGGGCAGATAATGGCACTACCGTGTTGTTGATACGGCATATGACGGCACTACCGTGTTTTTGATAGGGCAGATAACGGCACTACCGTGTTTTGATATGGCATATAAAGGCACTACCATGTTGTTGATAGGGCATATAACGGCACTACCGTGTTTTCGATCAGGCATATAACGGCACTACCTTAATGTTGATAGGGCATATGCGGAACTACCATGTTTTGATAGGGCAGATAACGGAGCTACCATGTTGTTGACAGAGCAGATAACGGCACTACCGTGTTGTTGATAGGGCAGATAACGGCACTACCGTGTTGTTGATAGATCATAAAACGGCCCAACCGTGTTGTTTATAGGGCATATAATGGCCCTACCAAGGTATGGATAGGGCAGATAACGGCACGACCGTGTTTTGATAAGGCATATAACGGCACTACCGTGTTGTTGATAGAGCAGATAACGACACTACCGTGTTGTTGATAGGGCAGATAACGGCACTACCGTGTTGTTGATTGAGCAGATATCAAAACTACCGTGTTGTTGATAGGCCATATAACGGCCCTACCGTATTGTTTGTAGGGTATATAACGGCCCTACCGTGTTGATGATAGGGCAGATAACGGCATTATCGTGTTGTTGGTAGGGCAGATAATGGCAATACCGTGTTGTTGATAGGACATTAACGGCACTACCGTGTTGTTGATAGGGCAGATAACGGCACTACCGTGTTTTTTATATGGCATATAACGGCACTACCGTTTTTTTGATAGGGCAGATAACGGCACTACCGTGTTGCCGATAGGGCAGATAACGGCCGTACCGTGTTGTTGATAGGGCATATAACGGCACTACCGTGTTTTTGATAGGGCAGATAACGGCACTACCGTGTTCTTTATATGGCATATAACGGTACTACCGTGTTGTTGATAAGGCAGATACCGACACTACCGTGTTGTTGAAAGGGTATACAACGGCACTACCGTGTTGTTGATATGGCAGATAACGGCACTACCGTGGGGTTGATAGGGCATTTAAAGGAAGTACCGTGTTGTTGATAGGGAATATAACGGCACTACCTTCTTGTTGATAAGGCAGATAACGGCACTACCGTGTTGTGGCGAGGCCGGCCGCCTTCTACAGTTTCTGCAAGTATCCTCGAAGGACACACCGCTGCACAAAATACAGACTGTGGTATCCTTGAAGACACATACCAGATGTATCCGCTAGGCAGCCCACAGGCCGCTCAGGTCAGTGGAGACCGAGGAGGTGGCGCGGCATTGTTGCAAGAAACTTCAAAAACAATCATCGTACGATGGAGGCCAGGCAAGGCGCCCTACCAGTAGACTACATGTCAGCGCGTTTTGCTGGCAAACAACAAGACCCGGCGCTATGCGACTTGAGCCGTCGACGGCCTTCGTCCCCTGAAGGAATTGCTCCTGATTAATTCAGGCGTGATAGGGAGGCACGGTCGCGAGGCCGGCGTGAAACCGTTTCTTCACGCCTACACAGCTGGAGAGGTCCGTGAGCAACATACCACCAGTGCAAACCGGCAGAGTTTTGTTTTTGTTTTTTTTTCTTACCCAAGGGAACTGCGACGCTGGGGCCCCACCTAGCCACGGGCGACGGTGGGCGATGACGTCATTAGAGCGCACCATAAAAGCCGCGGGCGGTGAGTGACAAAGCTTCTTGTTCACCAGCTCCGATGTGAAGCGTAGAAGTGTCCGTCCTCCTGTGGCCAGACTTAGCGACTTTAAACCCTCCGTGCCGTAGCCCGAAGCCTCAAAGAATAAAATCGAGTAGTTTCTTTTTTCTCAACACATTAAGCCATAGCTACAAAAAACTACCTCATTAACCAAGTGTAAAAATAGAGTAGACACTATTTTCTCAACGCATTAAGCCATAGCTACAACTGTTCATGTGTGAATATAAGCGCCTGGCGCTACATCCCTTTAGAGAAGAGAAGAAAAGTTAAGAAAGAACGTTCGGCGGTCGGTTCGTCAACTAACGTAGATCGGTTCGTCGAATAGAGTTATCAGTACGTCAAATAGCGCAATCGGCCGTGGGTGATTGTCGTCGGGTCTCCACCTGTCCGATTTCTCCGGATCCTTGCCAGGGGCAAGGGGGGCTGCCAGACGTCATCTCCAAGGACCAGGGCAGGACCCGTCTACTCCCCGGTGAGCGACTAATCCCGTCTGCGAGGCCTGGCCCTCATTTTATTTGAAATACTCCAGCAACAACATATGTAGAAACTCAACTAGAAAAGGCCGCTGATAGACAGCGTTGGCGATACCTGTTACTTAGGAGGTGCACTACGTGCCGTATATTATTTGTTGGCATACGTGCCGTATATTAGTTGTTGGCATACGTGCCTTCCATCATATTATTTGTTGGCATACGTGCCCGGTGTGTAATTCTAGTTGTTGGCATACGTGCCTTCCATCATATTATTTGTTAGCATACGTGCGCGGTGTGTAATTCTAGTTGTTGGCATACGTGCCTTCCATCATATTATTTGTTGGCATACGTGCCCGGTGTGTAATTCTAGTTGTTGGCATACGTGCCTGTGTGTAACATTAGTTGTTGGCATCCAGGCCATATTTTGATTCTAAGGTGCAGGGTTACATGGGCCCGAATATTTTTTTTGTAGCGACAGTTACTTGTGTGCGGCGTGCGGTCGACACGAAGTGGGTATATGCGCGTGTAGGGGAGGTTCATCTCCTTTGAAATAATTTCATTAAATATAGATCAAGAAAAGCTTTAAGTAGTTTGATTTCTGTCCCTCCTCACACACATACCTATTTTTATCGTTGCGTTGGTGGAAAATTGGTAAAGTGAAAGATAAACGTAAAATCAATCAAAGTCAAGCTAACTCGAGAGTGAGTAAAAGGGTGAGTGTAATTTACCTAGGCACCCGCGGTAGACCTCACCTGGCTGACCGAACTCAAATTAGTGTGGCCCTCAGTCG
>SDVV010021699.1:0-13081 GCA_016164225.1 Gammarus roeselii
TATGATGAACAAACAAGTAACTGAAGTGACACTCGAGCGGAGAAGATGCCTTTGTTCAAACGATGGGATTTCATTCCAAACAAGCTACATCTGTGTGCACTCATACTTATTGCGCAATTGCGTACGGCTATCTACATGTGATATGCTTGAGTACAAACTTGTTTTACAATGGCAGCGTTTTGAGCATACATGGTTACGAACTTTAGTTCAAAGGTTGTTAAAATATGTTGAAGGTGGAGAAGGTTCAAGTAATACACATGAATTTTAACATATTATTTTGAGTTATGAACATAGTAATAGGTCCACAGGGTAATTCTCAAATGAGCGTGATTAATGATTGTGATATTAACAGACACAACAGAACAATTGAAGTGTATTGTGTAGATAATCAAACTGTACAGAACAGAAAACGTAAAATAAAAGTGTTGCAAGCAATGGCAAAATACACATCCAAGCTGTTCAAGTGGCAAGGTCATGGAGCTTGCCAAGCCCGAACCAACACCAACTTGGCAAACGCCAACCCCGGTTATAACCACTGGGGCTCGGCTCACCTGGGCTATAGAAAAAAACAAAAACTTGGATGTGTTGCTCTCTGGCTGGCACCCTGTTACCGACTTTTCCACCCCTGGATATCTGTCGGGCTATGCCACAGCACCCCTACTGGCTTCACTGCCTGAAAATAGCCCCCCATCTCTTGGGGTTTCCTCTAGGTTCAATTCCAGGTCTGGCAAATGCAGAGCAGTGCCGGACTACAGGTCTCCCACTTCCAGGTCACATCACAGACATGGGCCGCACCCACCCCAGGACCTTGGATAGTGGAGGATTCACCTTGGCCCTCTCTCACCCTTTGTACCAACTAGAGACAGTTCCTGATCAGCTAGGCTGTCTCAGAAGTGGGGTTAAATGCCAAGGATGCTGGAGATTAACCTGCAGATAAAGCGCCGTAAGTTGGCTATCAGATGAATACCTGAACATCCCTAGACACCCAGCGCACCCGACCCCATCTCCAGTCAGGGGTGAGAACACACCAGGGAACCACGCTCACAGTGTAGAGTGTAGATATCATATAACAGGACAGTAGAAAAGAACCCATCCTGTAGGAAGTTACAAAAACGAGACCTATAAACACTGGAGGAAATATTACATGCATCTAAATATGAAAGTTTAATACTTTTATTTAGCAAAGTATCACACAGAGTTGATAACAGCCTATGGAATCCAGATTGCACAATTTGGCAGGCAGCGCACGCAAACATTGATAAGAAATACGTGAAGCGCACATGAAATCTTGAGATGAAGCACATGTGAAGACACCTTTCAAAATATTGCACGCGGAGACAGTACATCGCACGTAAACAATTTTTCAAAAATATTTGTTTTGCTAAAATTTCATGCACGCATTTTCCTCCATAGCATATTAATTCAAGCTGACACAGAGATTCCTAACCACTGCGCATTACCATCATTGAAGAACTACTAATCTCTGTGACCGAACAGTCCGGATCATCATCGGTTACTGAGAGAAACGAACGAAAACCATTATCGCATTTTTTTGGCAGGAGAATAAAAAATTGATAATCCACAATACAACGGGCAATATCAGTCAAGTCAAAGCGCATCAGCGTTTGGTATGAATGCAACAATAGCTAAACTATAATTTTGAATTATGCCCTGCATGGTTCGAACGACAATTTAACATTACTGCATTTTGACAATAGATAGAAACAAACACCGACGTCACACACGTTATGTAAACAAGTTTGCTGCAACATTCATGGAAAAGACAGCGGCGTGGAAGTGCAAAATTAAGCATTGATAGTAATGGCAATTTTTAATAAGAACTGACAGGTATTGTTCATTAAAATTTAAAAATACCATAAGAAAGTGCATCATCTAAATGTTACATTCTGTTTTGTTTGACGCCTGGTTGGTGAAAGACACTTACGTCTATGTGCGGTCATCTCAAACTCTACGCACATTTAATGCTGCAGTCTGTTTTGCGACGCTTGCAGCCTCACGCCTCTAGCTCTCTGTTTTGTTTATATTTTTCAGTGTCTGTGACAGTGACGCACGTAACTCGGCAAACATACTGCTGCAAGCGCACGCAGAGGTCTAGATATGCCGATCTCAGCTTTTGAGGCGCACGGCTGGTTTGGTTCTTAATATTCGGCAATGAAAACGCTCGTAATGTTCTTAACCCCGTGCCCAATTGTGCAATCTGGTATGGAATGACCTATTGCCGGATTATTTGCAAGTGTTCAGTTGCTGCTCTTATGGGCTTACCTCCTCCCAAGTTGTTCTTAACACCACATCACTCTCCTAACTGAGCTGGATGCCATTTTGAACGCCTGGCACAAGCCAAGCTAGGCCAGCATAAAATGTGAGCAATGGTAAAGCATTTGTGCTTGTGACCCGCAACTCAAATGATTCCTACAGCCACAATAAGTCTAACTAGTCTATAAATTTGTATGAACATGGTGATCAATACACCGGATACAATCAATATCTTCCAACACAAAATAAATATATGATATATATATATGTATGGTTGTTGAGAATGCAGAAAGGTTCCATGGAAGAGATCAGTTGCCAGTTCACGGCTGAATATCTTCACACTAGTGTTCCTTTTCTTTAGAAGAAAAGTATCACAAGATAGTCCGTCTCTAGTTATATTGGCCTTAGGTGAGTTTACGCAAGAAAGATATTCCCTTACCCTTCAAATTATGCTAAAGTATGAATCAGGGAACACAAAATTACCGCCCAGTGGCCAGTGGCAACGAAAGGCTTGAGACAGGCTCCTGAGCTGGCAATGGCAGCTGCAGCCATTAATCAATCTGTCACTGGACTCCTCAAAGAGGGGAACATGTCAACACACACATGTGGGCAGGTGATGAAATGAATGAACAGCACAATCTAAGGAAAAAATGAAGCCAAATGACGAGTGTTATAACAACTTTTCTGATTGACTGCTCCTCCCACAGCAAAGAGAATCCTTACCTGCACACTCCGCAACAATACTTTGTTTGAGTGGTTGAAGGCAACTGGGGCTTGACACAGGCTGCAGGCGCAATTTTGGCAGCTACTTTTCAGAGCAAAATTGAAGAAAAATTGGCAATTTTCACTGCCAAATGACTGCCCCTTGGCAAGCCTTGGTGCAGATTATGCAAACTGGGTGACTCCCCACATTTTTCGCGTACTTTCAAATAATTCAAAAAGTATGTGACCTAGAAAATTTGTACCTAGATTGGGTATAGCTACTACTATGGCCATGACGACCATAAGTTTCAACATTCTATCATCAAACAAGAAAAGTTGTTCACTTAGAAACGTGCGCATTGCTACTCCGCCCCCTTTTTGTGTGTATTCCCTCACATCCCTCATATTTTAATAATTGAAAGGCAAATTAAAAGTTTGAGGGTACCAATAAAAAGAGCATTCCTATATTGGTATATGTCAGCCACTTAAAATGAAATGGAACATCAATTCTTGTGTCTGATGGGTCTTTTTTTGATGCTCGTATCTTGTTGCAGTCATTCATTGCAGTTGAAGGGAAGTATTTTCCAATTTTACCTTAGGGAAACAACGTTCTATTTTCAAAAATTGCAAACTGATTTTACAGGAAGTCATTCAACTACATTCTGAATTAATCAGGACCCTTAAGTATCAGTTAATGGATAAAAAAAAATTCAAACCTTATCAAACAAGTGTAAAAGGCATTTCTTCAATTCTATGGCAAACTTATTGCATTTATATGAATATATACCAGGCATGCTAGGTAAGGCATTGTTATCTTATTATGAAATTATAGCTAATTGAATAAAGTTTGTTCCTAGGTTGTGAACTGAAGTCAACACTTGAGCCTATACATGTCACCATCTGGTATAAACATCAGTCATTATAAAATTAGCTGTGCAGTTTAAAATTACCTTTGGTGTCATTATTTTAGGTCATTCACTTTGAGATGTTGTAATATGTGTGAAGAAAAACAAATACGTAGCCAAATAATTTTCAACAACGAAAAGCAAAAATATTCAATAAGAACAAATAGGTGTGGGGAATCACCCCCGATTGTTTTTTCCTTTGGGGTGATTCCCCACGGGTAAATATTTGTATACAGCTATTTACAAAAACATTATTTTTTTCCAAAATCCTTCATACCCATCAAACTACAGTAGAATCAGAGTATGTAACCATATTTGGCAACAATCCAATGGAAACGACCCATATCTTTAAAGTTTGCAGAATGTGGATCTTTCCCAACCTAAATTATTGGACACCTTCACTTTGTTGATTTTTCATTTATTCTGTGCGCATATTGAATTTGTACCAGTAGCTAGCTGATACTAACAAAGACCTGTTCCTTCAAGTCTGGTATTGTCTTATTTCCAAAGTTTTGATGCCCAAAAGGGGGTTTCGTGGATTCACCTTTGGTTGTAGACCGCCAAGAATCAACCCAATCAACGCTACACATATGTGCATTAGAGGCAAAAACAAATATTCAATTGACTCAAGGAAAATTTGCATGTCACACACTACAACACTCCTCTTACAATATGAAAATCAACTGAAGATGCTGAGAATCCACAATTTGCAGCTGGAAAATGACTAAGGTTCCTTACAAGAGCTTGCAGGCAGCAAATGCTTCACAAATATGCCCTTCCAGAACATCCCTTCCAGAACATCCAGGCACCTAACACTTCACAAGAGCAGAACTTGTTGGTGCAATTGCTCCACAAGCCTTTATATGCTGATATTCATTGCTTGTCTCTTGTTCTGTATCAAAATTGGTAAATGCTGCCAATTTCATTGTCTGTAATTATTATTTGTTCATTGATTAGCTAGCTTTGAGCAATATCAGCAACAAGTTTCCCCACTCTGCTTGGAATCAATGGCAATTTTCACTTCACACAGTGGATGGTCACTGCAGTGCTGCTTCTTATTGATCACTGCAGTTGTTTTCTGTGAGGGGGAGGTTGTTGCGTTCTGATTTTGTAAAGTGTTGGAAGATTTTTCATTGTTTTGTTGATTCAGGCTTGTCTGCTCTGTTTGAGAGAGCTCCGGATGTTGGCACACGTGGGCATCCTTTCAAGCTGGTGGTTCCTCGCTGTCAGATTGACTATAAACGGAGATTCTTCTATTCTTGCTGTGTGCAGATTTGGAACCGGCTGCCCGCTGATGTGGTGCAGTGTGATTCACTTTGCGGCTTCAAGAGGGCCCTGGCGGAGGAATTGGGGGCAGTGTTGTATGAGTTTTGCTAGACTAAATTTGATGTGATGTTGTTGCTTTGTTTGTGTTGTTGATGGTTGTGTGCAGTTGTTGACTGTCTTCATTGTTTTGTTTTCTTTGGACCTATTAAGCGTATTCGGACCAGCGTCCTGCTGCAGTACTTGTACAGTGCTGTTCATTTTGATTGCTGGCGCGCTGAGGTGTACTGCCTCTCATGCCTGCATGCCCTGTTGGCGGGGCTGTGGGGGGCTGCAAAGGTGAGGTGAGATACAAAGGTTAGATACTAACTGTTGGGAAGGCTGTCTTGCAAATTCTCTGCATAGATGCAGATGCATCATACTAGGAGGTGAATTTATTAAAGAAAAAGTTCCGTCATTCTGGGTTATATATCTGTGTTGGGGGATTTTCAGATTTTCTGCATAGACACATGTGCACTGGAATGACAATTTTTCAGTGATACTTCACTGATTGTTATTCAAGTGTGGATTGATGGACCTTATTGTTGTATTTTCAAAGCTATCTTCCTGAACAATGTCAAGCTAAAGTGAAAATCCCCTAGCATTACTCAGTATTGTGGTGACCAGGTCTCCCATGGTTTTATTATAGTTTCTGCTTTATAAGTACTTCATAGCTATATATATTTTTTGAAGCATCATCACAACTGTTGGGATAAAATTCAAATGGTAGTCAATGTTCATGTTGGTATCTTTCTGAGCAACATTTTGTAACAAGTCAATGTTTGGGTTGAGGCACTATCCAACTTGGTTAGTGCCTTGGTTAGTGACTGTGGGCATGTATCAAGCAGTGGCCATCTGCAAGTGTTGCTATAATAGTGTTACAGACTTACAGTGAATTAGTGCTGCTTCCATAGTTACCACTATATTTGTGTAGCTAAATTCTAATAATCTTTTAAAAAATGAGAGTGTGGCTTTTCAACCCCCAAAATGCAATGACTTTCACTTTTTTGTGGCATAAAATTTGCTTTATCCAATAAAATACTAGATTATATATACCTTTCAAATGAGCTAGTACAAAATTGATCTGATTCTGAACAATTGAGTTCATGAATATTTATAATTTATTTTAAATAATGTTATTTTTCCAGGTGTCTTGACATTCAAAGTATGAGTGCTTATTCAGAAAAATATATTCAAGATAAACTTGAAAAGGAACTGAGTCCTACTCATTTGGTAAGTATAACTTATTTATCATAGGCATATTATACACTAGCTAACTAATAAGTCATTTTCCAATCAACTGGGTATGCAATACCTTGTACCAATATCTTCACCTAGGCAACATTTCCGACATTGTGTTTGTTAGCTCCTGAATGTCCAACATTGATGCATACAAAACTTTCCTGAGATTATTACCCTGAGGTTCAGCTATGAACATAGTATATAGCATTGCTATGTATAGATAGCTTCAGTGCTCAAAAGAAAAGCTTTATTTGCCATGTCACTTACTCTAACCTATTTCAGATAAGCTAAGGGCAATGTTGTATGTCTATTCATTTCCTGAGTTTTTACTTGTTGGGTAGCATAGACCTGCGTGACTCTGCATTTTTTGCATTCTTTAAAATAGCTAGCTACCTCAAAAGCATGTTATCTAGAAACTTTGTATTTATGGTGTGTATAGCTACTATTATGACAATGAAGTACTGTATGTTTCAACATTCCATCATCAACCCAACACAATTTGATTGCAAAAAGATATGCATTGAGCTATGCCCTTTGGCTAAATTAGTGGTGACTCCCGGCATTGATTCCCTGAATCCCCTATGTATCAATAATTTTAACTATAATTGAAAGTTTGAGGGAACCAATAGAATAAGCATGCCTGTATTAGTATATACCAGTTGATAAAAAAAAAATTTAATGGGAATTTTGCATGTTGACATTGAACAGAAATTTGCACTAAGGTTGCAGCTTGTCACCCTGTTGTAGAAGTCATTATGAAATTGGTTGGGGCATCCATTTATTCAAGTCATTTACTTACAGATGACATAGATATGAGAATTACATTTAGCGTCGACTGGGGTAATTTCTCGCATTTTCCGCTCTTTTTGAATTAACTTGATAAGCATGTAACTTGAAAATTTTGTATTCTCTGCGTTTATAGCTGCTAATATAATCATGAAGCACCCTAAGTTTCAGCATTTAATTGTTATTAGAACAAGAAGTTGGTTACAAAGAACTGTGCGGCGAGGTGAGCCTCGTAGCTAATCTGGGGTCATTTTCGGCAGAGAATGAAGTGATTTCCCACACCCCCTCGTATCAATGATTGGAACAAAAATTAAAAGTTGAGTGTACCCTTAGACTTGCAGCAGGGCAAAGAAACTTCACCTCCAATATTATGGAGGTAAAGGAAATAGACTATTATGACAGATTAAACTCCGTGAGGCTATACTTAATCCAAAGACGTGTGATGGATTCATGGTCATGAAAGTTTTGGAATGCTACACTGTCAATGTCAACAGAAAAGTGTGTTGCTTCTAAGGGCCAATACTGACAAGCGGCAAAGCGATGCAAACAGTTCCATTCAACCGCTTCATATGCTGGGCACCTTGGTTATTCGATTGAATGCCATTGGAAATATGCGAGATCAAGCGGGTGCCACAACTGTCAGAGCTACAGCAAACATTTTGAGGTCAAGAGCTGACCGGACAAATGTCTCAGCTGTATTCCAGATTGACCCCAAATCAATGGATACTCTCACTGTCAAGACAACTCCCTGCTTAACTGCGACAACAAGCCGTGATCGGACTGGCAAATGTGGCTACAACATGCAGATGCTGGTGCCGCAGCATAGGTGGAGAGTACCCCACGGAATTTGGCCAGGTGGCAGCGTGCACACTGTGACCTGCTATGAATAGCAAAGAAACTCCAAGTATCCAATTACCTAAGTAAGTATATATGTCTGTATTAGTATATAGCGTCGACCGGGGTGACTCCCCGCAGTCGGAAACGCGGGGTGACTGCTCGCACCCCCCTTTTGTGCACCAAGACGTCGGAAATGTCACCGTTTGACTACGGGGCTTGAAAGAGCAGGTCTTTGTCAGTATGTATCAGCTACTCATAGAAATTCAATACACGCACAGAATTTATGAAAAATGGCCAAAGTGAAGGTGTGTTTTTCAGGTCCCCAAAAATTTTGGTTTGGAAAAATTGACGTTCCGCAAACTTTGATGCTGTAGCTAGAGTTTTCATTGGATTAGAGTCAAATTTGGTGGTGATACTTGGAATATGGTGTAGTTCGTTGCGTAAGAAGGATTTTGGGAAAAAATGTAAATTTTTGTAGATATATACAAATATACAACTGCGGGGAGTCACCCCAGGTGAAGAAAAAATCGAAGGTGGCTCCCCGCACCTATTTTGTTATTAAATATTTCTGTTTTTCTTAAATGAAAAGTGATCAAATGCAATTCTACACACATATGATGACATTTGGAAGTAAATGACCCACAATAATGACACCACAGCTAATTTCAATAGCGTAACTAATTTTATAAGGACCCAATTTTTTTAACACATGGTGACATGTCTAGGCCTAAGTGTTTACTCATGTTTAATGTTCAAGAACATTTTTTTTTATCACATTTTCATATCGAGACAACAATCCTTTATCTAGCATGACTTGTATTCATGTTAATGCAATAAGTTTGCTATAGAATTGACAAAATACGTTCTTTAATTGTTGTATCGTATTATTAAAAAGATCGTTTTTTCGTATTATTTGCTCATATACTGATACTTTAGGGTCATAACTAGTTTAGGATGTGGAGAAATGACTTCCAGTAAAGTTAGATTACAATTATTGAAGAAAAACTTCGTTTCCCGCGGTGAAATTGGGAAAAAATCCTTCGACAGTCAGGTATGACGGCAGCAAAAGACGAGCATCAGAAACACCTATCACAGACGTAATATTTAACGTAAAATTTTATGATAAGCAACTGATATATACTAATATAGGCACGCTCTATCTATTGGTACTCTCAAACTTTCAATTTGCGTTTCAATTATTGATATATGGGGGGTGCGGGGAGTCACCCCTAATTTGGGGTCGTAGCTCGCCGCACGGTTTTTTAAAAACAATTTTTTTTGGTGATTGATAGAATGTTGAAACTTACGATGCTCCATGGTCATAATAGTAGCTATACACACCGTAAATACGAAGTTTCTTGGCTGCGTACTTTTTGAATAATTTCAAAGTATGCGCAAAATGCTGGAAGTCCCCCGGTCGACGCTATCAGTTGATGAAAATTAAATAGTACAGAAATTTTTACTCCTGACAGGTCTCTCTCTATTGATGCTTGTCCATTGCTGCAGTTGTTTGTGACTGCCAAGAGGAATTAATTTTTTTCATTTTATTGCCCGTAATGAATGTTTTCCTTCAAAAATTGCAAACTAACATGACTGGAAGGCATTTGTTCTCATCCTGAACTAATTATGACTGAATAAGCGGTAAATAAGCAAATATTGCGGTAAAAAAATATTTTTAAAAATGTTATAGAACAAGTTTGAAAAAGTGCTATTTCTTCAAATCTAAGCATACTGATTGCAGGTAGTGTTGACCGAGGTGATCCCCGACCATTGGCATCAAAGGGTGACTCCCCGCATCCCCCTTTTTGGCACCAAGACTGCGGAAATGTCACTATTTGACTAAGGGCCTTCAAAGAACGAGTCTTTGTTAGTAAGTATCAGCTGCTTGTAGAAATTTGAAACGCCCACAGAATTTATGAAAAATCGCCAGTGTGAAGGTGTGTTTTTCAGGTCCCTGATAATTTTGGTTCGGAAAAAATTAACGTTCCGCAAACTTTGATGCTGTGGCTAGAGTTCCCATTGGATTAGAGCCAAATTTGGTGGTGATACTTGGACTACGTTGTAGTTAGTTGCGCAAGAAGGATTTTGAAAATAAATTGAGACTTTTGTAGATATATACAAATAAACAACTGCGGGGAATCACCCCAGGTGAAAAAAACAGCGGGGGTTATGCCTAGCACCTATTTTGTTGATGAATATCTTTGTTTTTCTTGAATGAAAGGTAATTAAATGCAATTCTTAACTTGTATAATGACATCTGGAAGTAAATGACCCACAATAATGACACCACAGCTAATTTCAAAATGCATAACTAATTTCATAATGACCCGATGTTTATAACACATGGTGACACCTCTAGGCCTGAGTGTTAACTTATGTTTAATGCCCAGGAACGATTTTTTTTAATTGTATTTTCATGTCAAGATAACGATACCTTACCTAGCATGACTTGTATTCATGTTAATGCAATTGGTTTGCTATAGAATTCAAGAAATGTTATATAGCAACTTGTTATATCATATTATGAAAAAGATTGTTTTATTGTAGTATTTGCTCATTTACTGATACTTTGTGGTCATAATTAGTTCAGGATGAGGAGAAAGTACTTCCAGTAAAGTTAGTTTGCAATTCTTGAAGAAAAATATTGTTTCCTGCATTGAAATTGTAAAAAATAATTCATTCAACAAAGTATGATGGCAGCTATAGACAAGCATAAAAAAAACTCAACATGTAATATTTGATGTAAAATTTTATTTGAATCAACTACTATATAGCTACTAGTATAGGCATGCTCTCTCTATTGGTACCGTCAAACTTTTAATTTGCGTTTCAATTATTGCTTCATGGGGGGTGCGGGGAATCACCCTGTTTGGTGCAGGGAATCACCACCCAAGTAAGAGAAGTAGCTCGCCACAGGGTTTTTCATGAATAACTTCTTTTTGGTTGATGATAGAATGTTGAATCTTATGGTGCTTCATGGTCATAATAGTTACCTATACACACCGTAAATACTAAGTTTCTTGGGCACGTAATTTTTTGAGGTCACCCCAGTCGACGCTAAAAGCATTGAGTCATCGTAAAATTACCTACGCATTATGAAATGAGCTGTGTTTTTTTAGGGCATAGGTCATTTAGTCCCAGACACCATATTTGTGAAGAATTACATTGAAGTTCTTTTCAATAAAGAAAAATTAAAATATCACCTCCCAATGGTTTTTTCATCTGGGGCAATTCCTTGCAGTCGTATATTTGTATATATTTACAAAAATAATTATAAATTCCCTCTTGCGCAACACACTGCAATATATTCCAAGTATTACCATCAAGTTTGGCAACAATCCATCAAAAACTCAAGCCACATCATCAAAGTGTGCAAAACTGTGATGGTTTTCAAACCAAAATTTTTAGGGACCTGAAAAATTCATCTTAACTTTGGCAATTTTTCATACATTCTGTGCATGTATCAAATTTGTACAAGTAGCTGATACTTGGCATTAACTGGGGTAACACCCCACACTTTCTGCATTCTTTGAAATAACTCTAAAAGTACACAGCTGAGAAACTTTGAATTTGCGGTGTGTATAGCTACTATTATGTCCATGAAACACCATGAGATTCAACATTCTATCATCAACCAATAAGGAGTTATTTACCAGAAAAGGTGCGGCAAACTATGACCGATAATTGAGGTTGATTCCCTGCACCAAACAGGGTTCTTCCCTGCAACCCCCATAATATAACAATGATTGAAACACAAATTAAAAGTTTGAGAGTACCAAAAAAAAGAGCATGCCTATATGAGTATATATCAGTTGCTTAGAAAAATATGTTTAGGAAAATATTACTCCTGACAGGTCTTTTTGATGCTTGTCTTTTGCTGCAGTCATACCTACTCAACTGTCAAAAGAGGTTTTTCACAATTTCACTGCGAGAAACAAAGTTTTTCTTTAATAATTGCAAACTAATTTCACTGGAAGTAATTTCTCCACATCCTGAACAAATTGTGACCCTTAAGTATCAGTAAATGATCAGAATATTACAAAAAAACTAGTTTTAATAATACTATAAAACTAGTAAAAAATGTATTTCTTCAATTTGATAGCAAACTAATTTAATTAACATGAATACTAGGCATGTTAGTTAAGGTATTGTTATCTTGATGCAAAAATATGATGAAAAATATCATTTCTGGGGGCTGAACATAAGTTAATGCATAGGCCCTGACTTGTCACTATGTGTTGAAAACATTGGGTCATTATAAAATTAGTTACTCATTTTGAAATTAGCTGCCGTGTCATTATTTTAGGTCATTTACATCCAGATGTCATTATATGTGTGAAGAATTGCATTTAATTACTTTTCATTGAAGATAAATAAAGATATTCAATAACAAAATAGGTGTGAGGAATCGCCCCCAATCGTTTTTTAACCTGGTGAGATTCCTTGCAGTTGTGTGTATAAAAGTTTGATTTTGTTTCCAAAATCCTTCATACACAAAACTAAAACATATTTTGAGCATCATCACCAAACTTGGTCCTAATCCAATGGAAAATCTAGTCACGGCATCAATGTTTTCAGAACATGAATTTTTCCAAACCATAATCATCAAGCACCTGAAAAACACATTCACTTTGGCAATTTTTGATAAATTCTGTGCGCGTATTGAATTTCTACAAGTAGCTAATACTTACCAACAAAGACCTGTTCTTGCAAGTCCCATAGTCCAATAGTGACATTTCCGACGTTCTGGTGGCCTGAAGGGGGTGCCGGGAGTCATCCCGTTTTGCCGACCGTGGGGAATCACCTCTATCAACTCTATTAACAAAGACCTGCACTTTCAAGTCACATTGTATCTAATTTTTATGTTGATGTCCTGATGATGCCCTACTGACATAGTCTGTTTGAAATTCTGGGCAACAATAAAATAAATCTATCAACAATTTTTCATACAGTGAAAATTCATGTTGTAGCTATCACAGATTCAAGTATACCATGTGTGATGCAGGTAAATAACATACTATATTTTCTTCATA
>SDVV010021700.1:0-13081 GCA_016164225.1 Gammarus roeselii
TGGGGCGAGCTCCACATCGTGGCTCGGTTTATCCAATGAGGAGTCAACTCGACTGTTCTTTACTCCTGCTGGGGCGAGCTCCACATCGTGGCTCGGTTCATCCAATGAGGAGTCAACTCGACTGTTCTTGACACGTGCTGGGGCGAGCTCCACATCGTGGTTCGTTTCATCCAATGAGGAGTCAACTCGACTGTTCTTGACTCCTGCTGGGGCGAGCTCCACATCGTGGCTCGGTTTATCCAATGAGGAGTCAACTCGACTGTTCTTTACTCCTGCTGGGGCGAGCTCCACATCGTGGCTCGGTTCATCCAATGAGGAGTCAACTCGACTGTTCTTGACACGTGCTGGGGCGAGCTCCACATCGTGGTTCGTTTCATCCAATGAGGAGTCAACTCGACTGTTCTTGACTCCTGCTGGGGCGAGCTCCACATCGTGGCTCGGTTTATCCAATGAGGAGTCAACTCGACTGTTCTTGACACGTGCTGGGGCGAGCTCCGCATCGTGGCTCGGTTTATCCAATGAGGAGTCAACTCGACTGTTCTTGACACGTGCTGGGGCGAGCTCCACATCGTTGCTCGGTTCTCGGCTGCCCGAATAATTCATGTCTCAGAGACCGCCTTGCATCCGTGACAAATAAACAGCAATGACGCTTTCTTTCCTAGAATTTAAGACGACATGACCTTATTCGATTTGAAACCGAAATGCACTGAAATGCTGATGACTGGCCTACAAGGTCCAGGTCTCTTTTTCAGTACGTGACATTTGAAGCGGTTAGAGAAAATTATAAACATTAGGTAGCAAAAGCGGAGGGTAACATGATAAGTTGTTATGAAAACACTTAGAGTGTTGATGGAAAAATACACAGAGTTATTAAAATAATAGTATTAACAAGGGCTCGTCTGCAGGCGAAAAATCTGTGCGTGGTGAAAAGATCAAGATCTACAGGTTATATAACATGATTTACACAAAACGTCCAACCACAAATGAAGCGTTAACGCGAAACGTTATAACATCCACACAAAGTTTTAAAGCTTGTGTCACAGGAAGGGTATTCTCCTGTACTACAGCTGTATAATGCCAGATGTACTTTCAAATTCGAATATTGGAATCAATCTTCGAATTTTACAACAACAAATCAATCTCCACTTTGAGTTATGAAGCTTTCATGTTTCAATACGTCATCTAAATGTCTTGGTTGAATACCACAACATTCAGGGAAGAACATTTTGCTGAACATTTTTTGCCTCCGACAAATCTGTTAGTTTCATTCATTCAAGGTAGCATCTTGTGGATTACTTAACGAAATGAATTGTTATATTCAGAACCCGAATCGTGAAAGTAGAGCGGTAAAAGTTTTGAAACGTAGTGGATTTTTTCTCAAGGCTTGTCCCTCCTCTCGAAGTTTGAATTAAGAATGCTATGCCGATATAATTTAAAACCTCTCACAGAGCACTTCAATTAAATGTCGTAATTTTCTTCCATGCTTTTCTTAATTATATGTTCTACAGTTTTGAAACGAATCATTCCAATTCATCTTTTGCAATGCACTGAGGAACTGTTTTGGTTTTATCCATTCTTTTCCCGTTACGATTGATGTGAATAATCTGACGACTGGCCACAATAGATGGAAATAATCCGTCGACTGGCCCCGATAGATGTGAATAATCTGACGACTGGCCACAATAGATGGGAATAATCCGTCGACTGGCCACGATAGATGTGAATAATCTGACGTCTGGCCACAATAGATGGGAATAATATGACGAACGGCCACGATAGATGCGAATAATCTGACGACTGGCCACAATAGATGGGAATAATATGACGGATGGCCACGATAGATGCGAATAATCTGACGACTGGCCACGACAGATGTGAATAATCTGACGACTGGCCACGATAGATGCGAATATTCTGACGAATGGCCTCAATAAATGGGAATAATCTGACGACTGGCCACGATAGATGTGAATAACCTGACGACTGGCCACGATAGATGTGAATAATCTCACGGAGAATTCCATCTTCAATCATATTTTGTAAGATTAAATGATGACAGCAAATTTGACGAAAAAAATTGACCGAATGTCACCAACTAAAGGAATTTCAAATAAATCTACCTTTGAAGTACCTCAACATTAATTAGCATAAATTTCAGTATTATGGAATGATATTCAGACGTTTCTGATTTTAGAATGAGGAATATAATTTTGATTTGCCTTTACAATGGTCCTGGGGTTGTGGCGAAGCGACGAGGTTGGGTGAGGCAACTGGGAAGCCTCGCGAACGCTCCCCTCACCGATTCCGGTCAATTAGTCAAAAAACAGGCAGAGACCTGTAATGTAATATTTATATCTGCTATGATTGGTACACAGATGAAAATTTATACAATTTAATTTTCTGGGATGAAACTAATGTCATCCAATTTAATTTTACTGGGTTGCAACCAGATAAATTTAATTTATGTGATAGAATAAATCCATCCAACATAATATGTTGGTAAGGAACCAAATCAATCCAATTTAATATAATTTGAAACTACAATAATTTCCTTCGGAAAATATCTCAAAAGATCCAATTTAATATAATATGAATAGTTGATTTTAATTTTTGATTTAAATATTGAACATTGATTACAAAGGTTTGATAATTCCAATAGAATTTATGATTTGGATTTAAATATTCAAGTGGTATTTTGAGCTCGGAAATGCAGAAAATTTTAACTTTACAGTTAAACGGAATATCGGTTGACTGAACTAGGCGTTCTCTTGTCCCAACAACCTCACCTGATATTTCCACAATCTCATTGATGGTCTCAAATGATCGCCGGCAATGGGCTGTTTGTTCCCCGCGGTCCGACTGTCCCGTCTTGGCACACCGAAATCCTCCTTTAACTCCTCCCTACACTGTGCTCCTGAAGAACCCTGGTCGGTTGGTTCCTTGACACAGGATGTCCAGGCGGATCGCCGACGCCTTCAGTTCCTCGGGTCTTCCTTATAACTGTTGCACAAGTTGATATAGCAATCCTTTCTTCATGCCAAGTCAAGTTCGCAAGCTGGTATCACAGCCCCCTCCGTGTGTGAAGGCAGATAACGAAGTCTTCGACTTCTCGGGTGGTGGTGTGGAGGTATGAGATGCGTGCGCTATAGCTGCGGCTTCTTCCAGGTCTGATCTCCCGACCAATTTTCCCGCGGAGTTAGCGACATCTTCTTCTGCTGTGGGCAAGTAATACGGCCAGTAAATGGAGTTCACGATTGTATAAATTCCATAAGTTGGATAGTCATGATTGTCAGGACAAGGTCAGCCACTTATAGTCTGGAGCTACGAATGGATTTGTGAGAAATTTTCCTTACAGCAAATCCGGTTTATTATTACAATAGAACATTTGATCATCCCGCTCTGGCGGGCGATGTCTACTTTTTATTCTTGACCTCGTTCTGATTATTCTGTTCGGATTGATTTATTGTTTTTTTATAGCGATTTTAACAACGAAAAATGTATATCCTCGCTGGGAAACTTTCCATATTAGTTTCTGGATTATTTTATTCGCCGAGATGTCTCTTGAGCATGAGTGGTATCGTCTAGACCCGTCTGTGTGTGATGTGGAACATTGTGTTGTTGAAAATAATGAGGGCTGCATTTACACTTTCGTACTAGGGATGATGGGTGATGGGAGATTGGTGGAATCGGTGGTGTAGCGGAGGCTGGTGAGCGTAGGCCTCGAATCCTGACCGGGCCTTCTAACGTTTCAGGTTTAAGTTTTTGTATGCCTATGAGTGCATTCAAGGACTGTGAGGTGTGCGCCTTGCCATTGGCCACACGCCTTCTGGGGGATTCGACCTTTCGTCTGTATCTGTATACTCCTTTCCTCGATTCATAACCTCATTGCAACATTTTATATCGATACCTTGCGTAAGAAATAAACCATCTGGCATCCATAGCGACAATTCGTCATTGAACAAAGACGCATTTGCAGATTTCCAACACTAACGATTACAGGATAGAAAACGTGTTCACTTTGTCGTTTTATTTTGGAATGTTGATAAAGAAAATAAAGCAGTGACGAATAGTTGAAAATAGTAGTCCTCTTGATTCTGCTCGGATGTTACAAAATAGTATTGTTTGTTGAACGTCTGAATGCCTTTAATATTGAACGTTAGTTCAAACACCCTGAAGGAGTGGCGTTTTGGAAGAAGAGTATTATGCGGTTAGGATGAGTTTATCGTAATGTGTATGAAGCAATTCATTTGCTTGTATATTGTTATTGGAGACACATCTTTCTCTGAAGTAATCTTTGATTTTATTTAACTAATTCAAAATATATTTGACATCTCACACTAAGAAGGCCCTGTACTGCCCTGTTGTTTAAGAGTTCTCTCTCCATTCTCACCATCAGCAAGTTGTATTCTGAATGTAAATGTTATGCTAAAAGAGACCCCATCCTCTCTCCTGTGTTTGCTGTTTGCTTAAAAGATTGTAACAAGCATTAATATCTCCTAATGACATTATTATTATTCATCCTCTTCAGATGAGGACTTCGCTCATCCAGGCGAGCAATCTCTCTTTTCTGTGAGCAAGTTTTTAGACCAGTTCTCTACTTCGAGGGTTCTCATTTCAAGAAACAATCCCTGCGATATCATTCTGAGTCGTCCTTCAAACTCCGGTCCTTACCAATCCCTAATCAACGCTCTCCTTCAGCCGGACCAGTAAACTTGGCAGCAAAGGGTCTGCGGGGACGGGTCCTTCTGAAGGGCTTATGACGTTTGGAATAGGACGAGCATTTCTAAGAATTATTATTTTTTGTTTAGGATCTGGTTAAGGACATGGAACGTACGAGGTACTTGCAATGCTTTGAAAAGAACGTAAAGTCGTCATGGCATTTAGAGTCGAGTAAAATAAGTTGTGTGTAGAAAAGAACGTTGGTACTTTTAAGGGACTTTTGATGTCTCTAAAAGTACAGGAATTCATGAGGAACTTCGATGTCTCGGAAACTATAAAAAAAAATAGTAACTTTGATCTATGTAATGCGACTTGATGGCTTGTAGGATTTTCGATGTCCTTCAAAGGACGTCGTCTTTTCTCCACATGATACGCCACCATGAGAAATTTGAAATAGGTTTACTATCAACATTTTACTGAAAAACGTATTGCAGCGAATTTATTACAATTCTAAATATTTGGATCAAATTAGTTATACATCAGTGATGAATTTGGGTGGTTTTGAAGAATCAGCTACCAGCAATCCATGAATAAAACACCTACTTATACCTCAGTGATGATTTATGTACATATTTTCCATGTTGAATTTCAGGCAAGTATTTTAGTGGATGTAAGTTTCAATGCTTTGTATGAAGCAATACCTTATTTTTTGATCAACGTAGCATATGACCTAAATGAACGAGCAAGGTGTTACCGCCAATAGGGCGATCTAAATGGATGACCTTTAAGTACAATTCACGAGATATGCTGCGATCGACCCTGATAATATCTTCGCATCAGAGAGAAAATTTACATATTCCAACAACATTTACTTCTAATTTAATTATTTTCTAATTTCTATTAGGTTAGGAGTCTTTTTAAAGGGTCATGCAAACACCACTGAAACAATAGAAAATCTGTTATAATGAAAATCGTATCATTTCGTTGTTCGTCGACGTTAGTTTTGGGAATTTATTTGAGACTGGCGGTGACTTATTGCTTCGTCAGACGCTAACTTGACGTTGAGCACTCTAAGGACAGCGCTACCAACCCTAGTGACTCCGATCTTATCTATTAATGGACCTGCTCTCACCAAGCTCACCACTCTCTCCCCTACCGCAGGCCCGTGGCAGCAAGGAGGTCAGCCTCAAGCTGCCAGTTGGCCTAAGTGGAGGCTCTAGGAAGGTTGCCCTCGACTCGTCCCGCATGTACAAGGTCGTCTCCTCAAAGGCGCATGTTGTCAAGAAGACAGAGAGCGCTCAGCAGACAGACTCCAGTGCCTTCAAGTGAGTGCACCGTAATCTTTTGCTACAGGGAAGGGTTATAGGTTTCTTCTTGTTTACAAAAATAGTTTGGTGCCTACCTAGTGGTAAACACAATTATCATTTCCTGCACTCCGGTTTTCTTCGTGAGTATTGCTTCGAGCTGTAAAATGTAGTAGTTATAGAGGCAAAAAATAAACATCCTAAAAATTCTATCGTCGCCTTTTTTGAATAGTATTCAACTTACCAGCTTTCATTTTAATTGTTGTATTTTTTTAACAGGCAAATTTCCAACACTCAGTGGAAGAAATACGTCGACAACGGTAAGGACCAACAACGTGTCTTATTGGATACTAACAATGGTAGCAGCAGCAGCAGCAGTAGTAGAAGATTAGAACAAAAGAAACCTGGAGTGTTGGGGTCTCCGAGTATCCCTAACAATGCTGGTTTCGGCTTCGGAACCCCTATCAACGGCGTCAACGGATCCCAACCATCGGGGGTAAACAGGAGGTCGGACCGCAAATCTGGAGGCCCCGTGGACAAGAGGGAAGCAGAACGCGGCGGCTCGTTGAGAAACTCCGGCGGCATCCAACCCAACGGAGACAACAGTAAGAAGTTGCAAAACCCGAAAACTGCGCCGAGTAACTTCGGCTACAACGGTAAGAGGACAAGCATCAGCAGCGTATCCAGTACGGGGAGCAGTAGAACAGGAGGCGGAAGCAATAGCGGCAGTCGAAAACCGGATTCAGGGTCAGCGATGTGCCCTACGAGCGAATCCACGACTCCGAACGGCTCCAGAAGAGAAGGTTCCAGCCACAGCCTTGAACGTCCGAGAACCAAAATTAAAGTTTCCGGAGGCACGCAAACCACAAATGACTTGCAATACATGCAAGGCGCTTCGCACAACGCTAGCGTGCACAGTGATGGCGAGTACTCCTCAAACTCTTTAGGGAGGAAGTACCAAGTTAAGTCATACTCTTTGAATGGACCCGCTGCCGCTCAGCTTTCCCAAAACGTGAGGGAGCGGATCATGCAGTCCCCCTACGGGAAGGTTCACATCGGGACGGCCGCTGACTATAGTCCCTTCTCATCGGCGGGATACTACAGTAGGGAACGGAGCCCGAGATTGAAGCCAACCGACGGGTCGTTGAGTGACTCGCCTTACACCAACTACGGGGATATTCAGTACTCAAGCAGCCCCTACAGCAGCCCCTACATGTGGGCTCCCAGGGGAAACTATCCAGGATCTGTTGCTTCAGCCCCAACCAGGTGGGTGTAGTATTAGTGAGAAAAGGTGTCGACTCGTCAAATTTAGAAGGTGCTTGCAAAAAATATGTAGTGAACGCTGTGTCGTGTAAATTATTTTGTTTAGAAAATACAATGCATTTTTTTGCTAATCGGTTCACGTTTCGTGCTAATTTTGCTGTTTGAAAAACAAATCGGCTAGTTTAGTTATTAGTTAGTGAGGCAGTGTTACCTCATACATGAACATTTTTGGAACTATTTTTCAATCGAGTTTTTATGCTGCCAAAGAATGTTTATTAAACGCTCACCTACTCGTTAGGCCTGGTGGTGCTGGCGGGTCCTTGACGGAGGCCGAGAGCCTGGAGAGCGTCAGCAGCAGTACTGCCAGCCTGGGGCTGTCCCGCGGGGCAACGGCCGGCGTCAACAGTCTGACGCACGCCAGACTACTGCGTCACCAGCGAGAGATGACGCAGCAGCAGCAACAGCCTCCTCTGGCCCGGTCCAACAGCGTCAGGTGAGAAGCAGGAATGCCCTAGGATAGTGGTGCTTCTTCACTTCTCTTTAGTAACTATTATTTTTCGAGTGACAAAGCTGTTTCTAAAAGTTAGTTTAGTACTGCTGTCCTCTAGAAAGTCCCATTATGGACCGATATCCGGGTAGATGACACAAAATTCCTTGCAAGGCCGCCCATAAGATGATCGAAGTATCGTTATGGACCGATACCCCGGTAGATGACGACACAAACTTCCTTGTAAGGCCGCCCTTAAGGTAATCGAAAAATCGTTATGGACCGATACCTCGGTAGATGATGACACAAACTTCCTTGCAAGGCCGCCCATAATATAATAAGTATCGTTATGGACCGATATCCTTGTAGAAGACGACACAAACTTTCTCGCAAAGCCGCCCATAAAGTAATCGAAATATCGCTATGGACCGATACCCTGGTAGATGACGACACAAACTTCCTTGCAAGGCCGCCCATAAGGGTATCCATGAAGGCTGTACTTTAGATACCGAACCTCACTTCCTTGGAAGGTCGCGCGTGTGGGTATCCATGAGGGCTGTGCCCATGGATAGCGAAGCTCCGCCATCCCGGAAGCTGTTCCTGATGTATTTTGAAAAAAACTTGCTTGACCTCCCCACTGCTGTACTGACTTGAGCATGTCATGAACCTGAGCAGAGCCAAAGACAGATGATAACTTGTCGACGACTTGATGCAACACTAGTTGCTGGTCTGTTGTCCGGTGACAGAAGAACACTGACTCCAGCGCTCTAGAAAGCTTTGTCAATCTTATCTAATCTGCGCAGACGCAGAAGAACTTTGTATCAGTTTTGACTAGTTACTAGAATTATTATTAGCATAATCACCTACCAATGATTCAATTGTAACTTTCATTGGTTGTATTGTAGTAATTATTAAACCACCAATCAATGATATAATTGTATTTTTAATTGATTGTTTCTTTTTAACCGTCTCACAGTCACCTCATAGAGAGGACGTTCCCTAGGTATGGGAATTTCAAGGTTTTCTGTATCTTTTTCTGTGTAGATGATTCGAGAGTAGCCATCTTTTGCATGTGTTTGTTACCAGCTGCACTGTAAGTTTGAATAGTTGATTTGTATCTATTATCCAGCTGTGATATTCAAGCAAAATGTTCTTTTTCTTTAGATGCTTCTGATAAAAAAAATAGTTTTGCTTCGCCAGTAAATGTGACTGCATCCGAGTGCATTTAATGGGTTATTGTATTGTTTGATGAACAATCAAACAACTACGTTCAAGCTCTACTGTGAATATTAAAAAAAAATCAATCGCTTGGCTTCTGGTTGTTGTTATAGGTTTTTATTAAACAAATCAGCATATCTCTTCATTATGTTTCACTTTTGAAGTTCAAATGTTTTTCATATTTTTCTCACTGCTCGATCTCATTCCTTAGGAATATTTTTGCACAGCTGCAAGTTACAATGCTTAAGGCTTTTATTTTTAATGTCACCTCGTTACGTAGCAATTCTGTTGGAAAAGAATGATCCCCTTTTATTCTAATGTGCAAGATATTGTAAATGTAGTTGCATGTATGAAGTTCTCCAGAGTTAGATAGCCCTTAAAGCATTTAGCTTATCCGGGCCCACTTCTGTTTCTGTGCACAAGCATTGTTCATAATGTGGTCTAAACATGGAGATAAATAGGTTCACATCCTGCTTGGTTGATGTTCAATTGTAATGCAAAATTTGTCAACAGATGTGGATATAAAGTGTTTCAAAGTGTTCAACCTGCTCTGTTGAATTTTGGTAGATTTCTTATACAACACACCTTTGTTGCTGCCATGACTGTGTAGTACAACACATATCTGTTGCTGCCATGACTATGCAATACAACACATATCTGTAGCTGCCATGACTACAACACATCTCTGTTGCTGCTATGACTGTGTTATACAATACATCTCTGTTACTACCATCATTACAACATATCTATGTTGCTGCCATAACTAAGTAATACACAACATCTCTGTAGCTGCAATTACTGTGTTATACAACACATCTCTGTTGCTGCCATGACCGTGTAATTGTTGCAAACGTTCTGCTTCTGATGCTTTTATTTTTAATTGACGCTCATGTCTGCAATTGTTACCACTTTTAATTGCACTTGAGTGTGGCAGCTATGAGTTTTGCCCATTTGTTCGTGCTGTTAATATGATATCTCATCTTTGAGATGCTCGAGGACTGGCGATGCGAGCAGAATTAGTGTCTTCCTAAATGGAGAGTTGTTGGAAGAAGTTCAGTGTTTTAAGTATCTCGGCTCCCATGCGGAGAAGGCTGAATTAGTGGAAACTGAGGCGAAGTCGCGAGTGAAGGAGGGTCGTAAAGAGTTAGGTGCACTGAAGAGCGTAATGAGCTGCAGGAGGTTCGGGATGGAATCAAAGAGAGGGCTGTATGAGGGTGTCGTTGTGCCAACTGTGCTGTACGGAGCTGAGACTTAGGGTGTGAGAGCAGATGAGAGAAGAAGGTTGAATGTTTTCGAGATGAACTAACGACGTGTTTGCATCAGAACGGGGATGGTGAAGAAGTTAGAGGACAGAGTTGATTCGCGTGTTCTGAGATGGTTAGGGCACATAGTGAGGATGGATGAAGGGAGATTGGGGAAAAAGGTGTTGAAGTCAGAGGCGAGTGGACGTAGGCCTAGAGGGAGACTGAAGTTTGGGTGGATGGATGGTATGGTTCAGGCGTTAGAAAGGAGAGGCATGAGTGTGGATGTAGCGAGAGAGCGTTGCCTGGATAGGCGTGAGTGGAGAATGTTAGTGAACTGATGAGTTTTGACGCTGCCCTGATGTGCTTTCCCGCCCTTGGCATATCGTTGAGAGACGGGATAGTTTAGGGCGGGGGGGGGGGGGGGGGGGGCGGTCATCATTACGCGGAAGGGGTAAACCAGTCACGCTGTCGGACTGACCTCGAACCGCACTCATGACCCGGAGGGTGTGTTGCGGGGTCCCCGGCCGGACTCTTTTGCGCAAAAGAGCTAAGGTGTGCGAGTGTGAGGTGCACCTTGCTGTCGGTCATCCCCCTTGCTGGGTATTTTGGCCTAGTGTCTGTATCTGTATCTGTAATTTGGTTGAGGCACCTCAAAAATGACAATTACATTCCTATAGTTAGCTATTTTAGTAATAATTGACCCTTTCCTTGGATAATGTATGCTGTTATGTATAGCAATGCTCCTAAAGAGCCATTCATATGTATTTAATGTATTGGCAAATGGTTCCCTAACTCAGTGGGGCAAAATATTGCATTTAATATCCTTTTCAATTTGACCATATCAATCCCCTAAAAATCGGACTCATCATTTCAAAAATGTATCTGGATGCAGTATCTTGTCTACACTGCCCTTATCTTGTCCAACAATCATGGTTTTGACAAACTTAAAACACTCGATTTCTCGTTCAGGTCAACTAAGTCTGAGAAGATCTTCTCGACCAACACCTCCCCCGCCATGATGTCGGGTGGTGGTGTGATGATGGACCCCACTGGCATGGGGGTGCTGAGAGGGCTGTCGGCGGATCATGGGTATATCACCTCCCAGCCTACCAGCCCCACACCCCCTTTTGGGGCACCTCCTCGCCTTCCCATGTCTCCACTCAACTCGGCCAGAGGGTCACCCTACTACCCCGGATCCAGCGTCAAGGGCAAAGACGAAGATTGTAAGTAGTGGTACATTGCATATTTTGTGTATCATCACGTTCCGATGGATTGTAACTTTTTAAGTTTCCACCAATGATTTTCAAACTTTCCAGGGATGTACAACTATTACCCCAGGATTCGTAGTTGCTCCTTACTGACCAGCTCCTACCGTCATGCGACTCGAAATCTCATTGTGACTTCAGTAATGCAACGCGGGAAGTCGTCTCTTGAGCTGTGTTCCAAGACTCTGTCGCTAGTCAATCTCCTTGAAACTCACAAGTTAATATTTTTACAACTCTTCTTCAACTGTAGTAACGTTTGTACTCAGGTCACAGGTCCTCTCTGACAACAGTCACTAGCTCAACCTGCTGGTCATTTTGTTCCTCTGTCGTTTTAAAGCGTCTTTAAGCTTCTCTCACTTCTTCCCTCGAAGCCTGCTTTTGATGACAAGTTGCGTGTTTTCATGTGGGCTATGATCGCTAAAGATATATAAATAGTTTGCTATGTGTCTCCAGGTCACGGGTCCTCGCTGTCCCTGGTGTCCTCTTCGTCCTCACTGCACAGTGCGCAGGATGAGCAGCGCTGCATGGAGGTGCGCAGACTGCGCAGAGACCTCTGCGAAGCGCAGGATAGAGTGCACACTCTCGCAACACAGCTCTCCACTAACGTGAGTGGAAGTTGGACAGGGTTGGGTGTGCATTGAGGAGGTTAGCAACTCGACGTGTTATTGCATTCTACAGTAAGCGAACTTCCTAATAATTGTATATAGGTATGTATGTATGGATGGATGAATGGATGTACATACATCAGTTTCCCCCTATTTAGGAGGATGGCTAAGTTAGGCTGACATGGAGAGGAGTCAAATCTCCCACCAAAAGCGTAATTTAATTTTGCAACGGTATTCACGGTACCGATAACTTCCCTCCCATGAACTTAGCTGCACTAGTCGGGTTTTCTCCTCAGCGGTGCTCCGAGGAGGCGAAGGGGGTGGCTTGGTGCAATGCCTCCTCCCTCATGTTATGAGCAAATTTCTTCTTACTATAGTGACCGTTTCATTTTGTTAGAGCGCATCAATTTGTTGCTCACGCTCCACGTACAAAAATCCTTGCTGCCCCGCGGTCTCCCCTAACTCTTACCTCTTCTCCTGCCTCAGGCTCACGTTGTGGCAGCGTTCGAGCATCCCTTGAACTTCGCCTCACCAAACCGCCTCTTCACTTCACTCTCCCCTCTCCCCCAGGCACACGTGGTGGCGGCGTTCGAGCACAGCCTCACCAACATGACCAACCGCCTCCAGCGCCTTACCGCCACCTCAGAGAGAAAGGTGAGGCGGTGTCCTGGGAGGAACAAGCTATTGTCCAGACGACATTAAAGTTTGATGTTTTGCTGGCAGAAGGATACTTTCAATAGCTTAATACTGGTATTCTTACCACTCAAAGCGTAGGAACTGGTACAGTGAGACAAAAATTTTACGACCAGGAGGGATGAACCGCTTTGACTAGTCGAAGACAGCCAACTGCTAGCTGCAATAGATCCATTCTGCCGTAATCATCATGCTGTCAAATGTTAACAGATCTGCTATGAAACTTGCAATTTTTTAATTGGGCTTGTTCTAATTTGCGCACATTGTGGGTACACAGAGTACAAGGCCGGCATCTATTCATTTGGTTATTCATATATCTATATATATATTTATATATATGTAT
>SDVV010021701.1:0-13081 GCA_016164225.1 Gammarus roeselii
AGATTAATTCTCTACCATACCCAAAACATACATTAAAAACGTGATGAATGAGAATGAATTATCATTTAACCAAACAAACAAGAAATGTGTATAAGATACCAAGACATGCAGGCGACGTAACTGAAACCTATAGTAAATACGGTATAGTACATACAAAAATCTAATGAAATTACCCACAACATCTGTCCAAAACAGGGATAAATAAACATCTCTTTAACTAAAGTAACTACGGCTAAATCGTAACAGATGTTCATATATACATATAAAAAACACCACAATGATGCAACAACCGACCCCCTTATGCCTGAAATAATGTGGAAGCTGCAAGCCTAAAATACCCTAAAATGCCTATAACTGTATGAGTTAACTGATCGAAATTCCATAAAACTACGCAAATTCAACATAAATCAATCGATCATTACTAAGTATATATAAAATAATATTTTACCTTACAGTAAATCCAAATTGTTCAGGTATTTTTGCTATTAGAAAAACGCATCAATGGAACACTGATATAAATGTTTCAAGACTGGATAATGCAATATGGGGGAGATAGATTCTTGACCGTAGGTGCTGCATCATCCCACAATACATACCTAAACTCGCCAATAATCATACTAATAATCCATACTATTTCTATAGATAATATATACATATGAAATAGATAGATGGGAAACACAGAACTTTGCCTGCAATCCTATCTTCAGGCTGGTACAAGCAGGGCCGTTCGCACACTAAGGCTGCAAATTGAGTTAAAAGACATGCCTACCACACTAATCCTATAAAATAATATATAGTGATAAATGAACAAAACATACAAAAATATCCCAAGCCCCCACCGCTACGAACCCAATCAAGCATCGATTAAGTCAATTATACCACAACTAGATAAGAAAACACACGTATATGTCCACAGAAAAAATATATATAGAAACAATAAACCAGCCATACATATATAACGATATAAACACTCACAACGTAGCAAACGTGGCACGAAAACAATTTATAAGACAAGGAACAGGTAAGAGCAAACTCAGATAATCTTCCAGGAGCGCATCCATATTATGACTAGGGGATCCCTACGCCTCGCCCCATCAGAAATTGAGAATAACATCATATATACAGTACAAATTAAATGTTCATAACATTAACCTTGCCAATCAAGGCCGTAAGCCTGATTCCATCCCGTCGTTCCTCCCTTCCGGTTTCCCCCCCTCCCCCCGTCCGTTAGCTGACTCGGGCACCAAACCAGTTCCGGGACCCTCCGCCGGCCGCCCCCCTCGTTTCTGCGCTAACCCCCGTACGGACCAGTTGAGTCAAGGTTGCATGCATCGCGTCCTACTCCGAACAGCTCTTTAATCCTTATCTATAATCCTTCACAGGGCGATATTCGCGCCTATATATACTACTAATATTCAACCTTCCCACAAAATTGGAAACACGCGCTTATCAAAGTTATCCATAAAAAAGGGGAGGTAAACGACCCTTCGAATCACAGACCCATAAACTTCCTACCAGTAACTCAAAAATCCTGGAAAATATCATTGTACGTCAACTCCTTGAATACCTAGCAGAGGCGAACCTGATCAATGAATGTCAGTGTGCATACAGACGGAAGACTTCTACTGAAGACGCGCTACTGAAAATCTCCGAACTCGTATACAAAGCTATAGACGAAAATAGTCTATCATTACTCGCTCTGCTGGACCTCTCCAAGCCATTTGACAGTGTAAATCACGACATTTTGCTGCAAAAACTGATTCAACTAAACATCCAAACACCCTGGTTTGAAAGCTATCACAGGCAGCGGTCCCAGTCTGTCGTGTTAGAGGGAAAAATATTCTCTTTTCCAGGATAGGTAAATATCGGGGCTCTACAAGGATCGATTCTCGGACCGGTTCTCTTCCTTCAGTTTATCAATGACATAAACTGTGAAAACCCTCTCGACAATGCCTGAATGACATTATACGCAGACCATGTTCAATTGCTGTTCGTTAGACCAGCAAACGGATTAGCAAAGCTGAAGAAGGATGCAGAAACAGCGCTGACCCACATAAATACTTGGTATTCTTCATATGGGCTTGAAGTTGATACAAGTAAAACACAGTGCATTATCCTGGTATCCAAAGCAAACATACGGAGAGTTCCCGAAAATTTTGCTGGTGACTGCATGGGCGCAAAAATCCCAATTGACAACCAAGTCAAAAGTCTGGAAGTGTGACTTGATCCCAATATGACCTTTGGACATCAAGTTGATAAGCTCGGCTCCAAACTGAATAGTACACTCATGATTCTCAGTCAAACGAAGAAGCACCTCGACTTCAAGTTTAGACTTCTCGTAATCAATGCTCTTATTTCTTGTTATTTTAACTACTGCCCCACCATTTGGGGTGAGTGCACGAAAACATTACTCTCAGACATTCAACGCAGCATAAACTTCACCCCAAAAGTAGCTCACGATGGGAATTTTAGAAAGAACAATCACGTAACACCAATTCTAAAGAAACTTGGGTGCGAAGCAGTACGAGTTTTTTAAAATTCAGAGCAAGCTCTCCTGTTCCAACATGTTGTATTGACAACTCGAAAAGAGGCTCATCAATGATCAACACGGAATGAAAATAACATGGACTCAGAGTTCAGAAGAACAGAGATTGGGGCCAAAGCTTTCACTATTTCAGGTCCAAAGAGCTTCAACAAGCTACCAGATAACATTCAGAATTGCGCAATCGTTTCTTTCTAGCAGAAATGTACCACTCTATTGCTTGCGCGCAGACAGGGGCAGGCAGAGTTAAACAATCGATGACGATTAACGCAAAACTGGTAACGTAAAACTATAATTCGAGCTCGCTCAGAGCATCAACACAACCACCCTGTCAACAAAACACTGACAAAACCTCACACACTATGTTTTTCTGATCACACTTTCTATTTGTCTTTGTACAAATAACAGCTGCCAATTCAAACGCGACTGCACTATGGCAGAATCTTGCAATATCACCTCAGCGTGCCCTGTCCCTATTGACTTGACTTCGCATCGTTCTGGCCCTAAAATAAATTATCTGTGCCTTTGAGGAGAATTGTTTTATACACGATGCAGATATATATATGTTTCTTCGTGCATAAGGTGTGTACTCTGTTACCGTGCCACAAAAATACCACACTGGTTGGTGTATGACTGAATTTTTTTTTGTTTACTATGCCAGTGGTTCTCAAACTCACGTAGATCCACCCATACCGTCGTATTCTTTGCTATTCAATTGATTAGGCTGTGGGTCTGAATAAAGATTTCATACTAATTACTATGTAAAAAATATCCATGTTATATATAAACATCTTAATTCATCAGGATATAACGCACACTTATTGTGGACCTCAAATCTATCATGAAAGCCCTTCCGTCGTGACACGTTCAAAGAGATTATTGTTCCACGAGAATTACACACCACGTGTGCACGAGGAAACTTTCTTTTTGTATGTTATAATGATGACATTTTCTCTGTTATATGTTTTTCTTTTGTCAGTGACTCTCTGTCTCACATAGACCAAACCATACCATCGCATTCTTTGCTACCCAATGAATTAGGCGTATAGCTGAATTAGCGATTCCCACTCTAATTAACGGTTATATAGAAGATCCAAATGTCAGAACGGAACACCTTCTGCCAACGGAATACAGTGCATATTTTCAGTGAACATTAAAACTTAACCCTGACATTTTCCTCGTCGTAACATGTCTCGGGAAGAGTTTTGTTGGTATGTTCAGCTAGGAAAGTGAAACGCCTCCCACCGCTCGCACACAGCTCCAATTTCTCAGTTACAGGTTCTTATCATGTTCATTTCACCGATCTTAGATTTATTATGAATAAGTTGATTGTTGAAAAAAATAACATACCATCTGCGTATGAATAAACTTTTTTATTTATTTATTTAAGGTACAACTCATCTGTGTATTCTGGTATTGATGTCATTGCTAACCTGTCATTACACCAAAATGAATTTAAAACATTTAATCCAGAAACAAACACCTTATGCATCGATTCTGCAGACAAACTTCTGGAGAAGTGATCATCTTCATTACCATAATATCACCACTGCAAGATGAGTCTGTTAACGGATGAAACTTGATTAAGATCGAACAATGTCTTCGACCGAACCGAAGATCCATTCGTTAAAATTACGTCCGAATTACGATGATCTCGTAACACATTCATCGTTGCATCTTAAGCCGGTTTGGAGGCCAGAGACTGTCGAGGATGAGTATTTCACCGGCCCTGTAGCAGGATTGGCAGTCGAGGCTGAGTATTTCACCAGCCCTGTAGCAGGGTTGGCAGTCGTGACTGAGTATGTCACCATCCGTGTAACAGGGTTGGCAATCGAGGCTGAGTATTTCACCGACCCTCTAGCAGGGTTGGCAGTCGAGGCTGAGTCTTTTACCGGCCCTGTAGCAGGGTTGGAAGTCGAGGCTGAGTATTTACCCGACTCTCTAGCAAGGTTGGCTGTCGAGGCTGTTAATTTCACTGGCCCTGTAGCAGGGTTGGCAGTCGAGGCTGGGTATTTCACTGGCTCTGTAGCAGGGTTGGCAGTAGAGGCTGAGTATTTCACCATCCCTGTAACAGTGTTGGCAATCGAGGCTGAGTATTTCACCATCCCTGTAACAGGGTTGGCAATCGAGGCTGAGTATTTCACCGGCCCTGTAGCAGGGTTGGCAATCGAGGCTGGGTATTTCACTGGCTCTGTAGCAGGGTTGGCAGTAGAGGCTGAGTATTTCAACGACCCTGTAGCAGGGTTGGCAGTCGTGACTGAGTATTTCACCTTCCCAGTAACAGGGTTGGCATTGGTGACTGAGTATTTCACCATCCCTGATAATACTCTGCATTCCGCGACCTCGATCTATCTATACTCTCCCATGAATCACGATCACTTGCTGAAGTCATAATCGCAGCGGGAAATCGTGCAGTTCGACGTATCGAGAACATTGCTGACGTGCAGAGTAAAGAGATTACTGCACTGACTGCTAATGTTACAGACTTACAGACAAGGGTGGAGACCAAGGACAGTGAGTTAAGGGAATTACGTGATTGCCTCAATATTGTCCAGGATCAGGTTGACTCTAACTCAGCCTACGAGAAACGGGACTGTCTCGTAATTTCTGGTCGGGTGCCCGAGGTCTCCTTGAGTGAACTGCTTGAAAATTAGTTGGCAACGTATACGTAATAAACTTAGAATTGAAATTAGTCCAGATGACATCTCTTCTGCTCATAGTATTGGCAGGAAGCCTATCACTCATACTCCCGATATAAGGAGCATCGTTATTAATCTACGAAGGAAAGACCTGAAGAATGACATTCTATCAGCATGTAAAGTGTTTTAACCACCTTTCGACATCAATGAAAGTTTGACTCCCACCCGCCCGAGAGTGATGTTTGTCCTGCGCAAGGCAAGAGGAGACCACCTGCATAAGTTCAGGACACCCCGGTCCTACGGTGGCAACGTTAACGCCTATGTGCCAATGCCAGGTGAGTCTCGACAAGGACAGCAGACCAAGTTCCGACGTGTGATGGTTAACAGCAGGCATGTGTTATATGAACTCCTGATGCAGTACATAAGCTGTACATCCAAGAAATACGCAGAAGACTGGCCTACACGTGCACAGTAACCTCTGTATCCTTCACCCCTCGTTGTAATATTATTTATGGTAATGTTGAATGACTTTAACTGATTGATCTTGTTACCATTCCCACCACATCAAAAGGGACATAGATTCTTTCTAAATCAATTAACCTTTTTTTTCTCTTGTTTAAAACTGCTGAAAGACGCTAACTAATTCATTCCGTTGTTATTCTTGCAAAAACCAAAATTACTTGTCCTCATTATCAACAGTAACTCAATACTATACAAACTAACCATAATACAAAACTGCCATTCATTATCTTATGCCGTAAATGCATCTTACTTGTTATTTTTTTCATTAATTTTTCATAGCTATCAGTCATTGATATGTTAAAATATATGTAGCTTTCAGACTTTGTACCTGATTATTCCCATGGTGTAGAGGAGCCTCACTTTAGTTCAATATCTCCGTGGCTCTTCTTAATTTTTTGAAGAATATCCTGTTTTAACTTTCTTATATTATTTTACTCTTCCTAGGCTAGATACTAGCTATTTCAATAGGCCTGGAAAATATTTTTTTAGACTTTATCGACCTTGATACCAACCATTTGAATTTTCTCTACCTTGATCTGAATGCTGGAAGGAAGAGTGAATATTATAATGAAGATACTTTAAACAGATTAGACTGCAATACTAAAAATACCAGGACGAATGTTTCTTTGTTACACCGGAACATCAGATCACTATTACCTAAAAGTCACATTTTCCATTCATTTATCCAATCATTAAATTGTAATTTCGATATAATCAGCTTCACAGAAAACTATCTCACAGAAGACACAACAAACTTATTCCATTTTTAAAAACTATAACTCATTTTATTCATTCAGAACTGATGGTAAACGCGGAGGAGCAATCAGCACCTGTATTTCTAATACATATACCTTTAAAATTTTAGACTATTGAACTGTCAGTAGGCTATACATTGAAACACTTTTCATGGAAATTACATTGAAAAATACATGTATGATCATAACAACAGCTTACTAGCCACCAACTGCTAACCCTGATCTATTCATCAAAAAATTAGATGAATTTATCCAATCATGTACCAACATGAAAACTTATAATTTTATTCTATGTGGAGATTTTAATATAAATAGTATAAATTACGATAACGACTATGATGCTTAAGAGCTCTTATGCTCAATGAACAGCCTTGCATTATTACCACTAATTTCAAAACCAACTAGAATAGACAATGTCAGAGATAAGGCCACCCTAATAGTTGATATCTTCATCACAAACGCGCATAATTATAACTCTGGCATGTTTATACCTGATATATCAGACCACTTCCCTATCTTCGTAATTCAGAATAATATATTGATTGATGAAGCAAATTAAAAATTCGAGCATATAATATACTGATTAATAAATGATGGAACAATATGAAATCTGATTGACAAGTTGAATCAATATTATTTCACTGAAATCTTGAATGGAAATGACTGTGATTTTAATATCAAACAAGCAACCTCTATGGTAGGTGGAAGTTATAATTTTTGATGTCCTATATAAACAAAAACAGTTTCTCCAATAGACTGCTTATATTAAATCAGAAATAGAAATACGGAATCAATATTTTTTCTGTTCATGTAATGCAAAATGCGAAAAGTTACTTACAACCAATTTAGAAACCGTGTTAAAGGCTTGATTTGATCTTCTAAACGAACTTACTACGTCATTATCATGAAGTTAGCAAAATGAATTATCCCAAATCCTAGCTTCGATTGTCAACAAGTCCTAAATTCTAGGAAAATTTCATAACTCATTAAAAATTGCTATAGAGACGCCCATTAACGAAGGTGATGATAAGGCAGATACAGGAAATTGTCGACCCATCTCAGTTCTTCACTTATTTTCCAAAATAACTGAAATAAACTATTGCATTACATGAATGTTAACAGTACTGTATCTTCTATGAAAACCAATATGACTTCAGAGCCAATAAAAATACAACTTCAGCTGTTTTAAATCAACTGCAGTTCTCATATAATGACAAAAACTCATACTACATTGTATTCTCTCTATATCTCGTCTTTCGTGAGGCCTTTAAGTGTGTTGATCATTCAATCTTATTATCTAAATTAAGGTCTTATGGAATACGAGGAATAACTAGTGATTGGTTCCCTTCATATCTGTTTTAACGCAAAAAATATGTAACTGTGAGCGGGTCCAATCCACTATGCTCAATATTTGTCATGGTGTTCCCCAAGGTTCTATTTTAGAGCTCCTGCTATTCCTAATTTTTATAAACGATACAGGTATCACACGGTCTTTCTTTCATATATACAGTACACTGTTTGCAGATGATAGTACCTTATCGATATGCATTCCTTCAAGTACCTATGCAAATTAACTGCCCCAATTAACAAGGAACTCGAGCTAGTTGACAAATGGCGCACTGCAAACCGAATTGGAATTGATGGCAAAAAATATTTCTACGTATTATTCTCATATATGCGTAAATTTAATATGCCAATCATAAGAAATTAGAGAAGATGGAATTCATGAGATAGACAGCACTAAATTCCTTGGGGTATATATGACAATGATCTGACGTTCAAAAATCACATCGACAACATATCACCTAAATTGTTAAAATCTATAGGCATTCTTTATAAATCAAACCAATTCCTCCCCCGATCTGCCCTTAATTTTTTTTTTTCACGTTGTTCCTGCAATTTTTCAATTTACTGAATCGAAGCCTGAAATGGAACAGACAAAAATAAAACGAATAAAATATTTATACTACAATAGGAAGGTATTAGAGCTGTAAATAGCCTTCAATTCAATTCCCAAACTAATCAACATTTTATAGCTATGAATGCCCTAAAACTGTAGGATCAATATAACTTTCAAATTGCCCTATACACGAACAAAACTTTTCACACAAACTATGATCAAGAACTATTCAGTAAAATTAGGAAATTTTCGGATGTACACAATCATTACACAAGATATGCTAATAACCTTGTAATACCCCGTTATAATAAATCCAAAACCAAATCCAGTATCCACTTCAATTGTGATAAAATTTGGAACTCTCTAACTCCTGTTTACCGTCAGAAAGATTCACTAACATTCTTTAAGTCAATACTTGAAGAGTTATACGTAACATCTAACTAGTCCAAATATGATTTATTATCACTATATTGTCTTCTCAACGTCTCTCAATCAAATTTAAATTTGTAACCTTGTTAGAAGCAGATGAACTGCTAGCTCAACAACCTCTCAGTATATTTGATCTTCTATTCATGCAATATCAATGGGACTCTTGGTAAATGGTGTCAGGTACAGTATTTACCTGTCCGTGCGTTTGTTTCCAGTAGGTGTTTGGGCCTAATAAATTTAGATACATCTATATGCACGTATTTTAGTATATACAATATCGATAAGTTAGTATGTAAGGATTAGGTTGCCCAACAAGCTCTAAATAGCTTAAATAGGGCCTTCAATTGTGTACCCTTTAATATCACACCTGTGAAATTGAATAACACGTAAACTGTACAATCTTGTTGTGATAAACTGTTTTAATTGTTTCAACTGTTTACACTGTAGCAGGGTTGGCAGTCGAGGGTGAGTATTTCACGGGCCCTGTAGCAGGGTTGTCAGTCGAGGCTGAGTATTTCACCGGCCCTGTAGTAGTGTTGGCAGTCGAGGCTGAGTATTTCACCGGCCTTGTAGCAGGGTTGGCAGTCGAGGCTGAGTATTATCCCGGCCCTGTAGCAGGGTTGGCAGTCGAGGCTGAGTATTTCACCGGCCCTGTAGCAGGGTTGGCAGTCGAGGCTGAGTATTTCACCGGCCCTGTAGCAGGGTTGGCAGTCGAGGCTCAGTATTATCCCGGCCCAGCAGCTGGGTTAGTAGTCACCGTTAAGTGGCTTCGTTGCATCTACTGTCAGTCCTGTTGTAATTCCGACACTGTCAGACAAGATTGCCTTCATTCTCCTCTTGCCTCACAAGAGGGATTGGGGCAATTAAGATTGGTTCAAGCGGCAATGTGACCTAGGAGCGATGTTGTTAACAATTTATTCGGTTTGGGAGGGCTTTTGTTTGAGAAGCTCCAATTGCGATCAAATATTGAGTAAATGTTTTTCTTTGGGGCATGATCAACTGAAGAGCGAATATCTTAACATTTTTACAAACAAGGCATTCATTCCACTTATTTTGTTCCTGAATGAAATACTTACGGAATACTGTATTTGTTTATTAACCATGAAATGTCGACGGATAAGATCAACTCGCAATGTCAGGCACTGTAGGAGAAACACACTAAATAACAAGCACGATGAGTGTCAAACCAGCGTATTATTCACTTGAAACTAACAACGTTAGTTAATATAGGATATTTTCGTTGTAGAGTCTGAAGATCAACTAGTCCAGAAAATCATTTTACACATTCATCTACGCCTACAAAATGATTCGCTTTGATCGGTTATATATAGGTGGTCGTAAAATTGTAATATTCATTGTAACTAGTCAAGAGTTGTTACTACCTTTTCTCGCACCCTTACAAACTCGTTATGTTCATTGTAACTAGTCACGAGTTGTTACTACCATACATCAAACCTTTAAACACTCGTAATGTTCATTGTAACTAGTCTAGAGTTGTTACTATCTTAGCTCAAACCCTTACACACTCGTAATGTTCATTGTAACTAGTCTAGAGTTGTAACTACCTTAGATCAAACCCTTACACGCTCGTAATGTTCATTGTAACTAGTCTAGAGTTGTTGCTACCCTATCTCAAACCCTTACACCCTCGTAATGTTCATTGTAACTAGCCTAGAGTTGTTGCTACCCTATCTCAAACCCTTACACCCTCGTAATGTTCATTGTAACTAGTCTAGAGTTGTTACTACCTTATCTCAAACCCTTACACCCTCGTAATGTTCATCGTAACTAGTCTAGAGTTGTTACTACCTTGGCTTAAACACTTCCACATTCGTTCTTCACTAGCTGTTCCAATCAAGTTGTGCAATTAAATAGAGGGTTGTTTAATTCTCCTGTTCACTGGAAGAATGAACAGCTGATGTGTTTCGCAAGTGTATGTTTGCAATGTTTTCTTGCCCTGATGTTGCAGCACTCATAGACAAGTCGTAGAAGCAACAATATGCTGTTCATTTGTAACAGGAATATTTACAACATTTATAAGCGGACATTTATTTGCAATTAAAATCAGTTCATTGGACTACATTTGTAGAAAATGCTGCTGATAACAAAACATAAACTCCCTTCCCACACACCATCCAATAAATCGATGATGATTTTCTTCTATATTCCTTAAATCATGGCGTATGCGATGTACGCAAATTAGTGCTGAATTCTAGCCAAGGTGGGAATCCCTGGCTACACTGATGCTTCATCAAAAAACATAATGTGACTAGAAAAGTATGTTCCGATGGAGGGGTCCCTAGTCTTAGTGATGCCCTGGGGCTGTTTGAATCCTTAGTCCTAAAGATGCTCTGACGATGTTTGGTATCCTACTTTTAGTGATGGCCTGACGATGTTCGAGACCACAGTCTTACAGATGCCCTAACGACGTTTGGGACCATTTCTTAGTGATGCACTGACAATGTGTGGTTCCATTTCTTAGTGATGCTCTAACGATGTTCGGGTCTCTAGTCTTAGTAATGCCCTGATGATGTTTGGGTCCTGAGTCCTAGTGATGTCTTGACGATGTGTAAGTCCCTAGTCATAGAGATGCCTTAATGACGTTTGGGTCCATTTCTAAGTGATGCCCTGACGAAGTTTTTCGTTCATTTTTAAGTGATGCGTTGACGATATTGGAGTCTATTTCTTAGCGATGCAATGGCGATGTTTGGATCCTTACTTTCAAAAGGCGTTTGACGATGTTTGCCGCCGCCAAAAACGCGGCAGCAATGACGGCGTGATGACCTGCCGATCCAAGAATGTGCTCCACTTTGTATAGGCTGTGGAATGGCCGTTTTCTGAAGGGCGAGTCTCACAAATGTTTTGCAAACTTGTTCTGCCGCACTCTGGAGTACGTCTTCTCCAATCTTCTTGAACGACTTTTTGGATTCAACATTGAAGGCTCTTCTCCTCTACGCCAGCTTCTCTCGCTACCTTGAGCGGTAGTGAAGGCTCATTAGAGGCCTTTTACCTCTATGTCAGCTTCGCTCGCTACCTTGAGCGGTAGTGAAGGCTCATTAGAGGCCTTTCACCTCTATGTCAGCTTCGCACGCTACCTTGAGCGGTAGTGAAGGCTCATTAGAGGCCTTTTACCTCTATGTCAGCTTCGCTCGCTACATCGAGCGGTATTGAAGGCCCAAATGAAGCCCCTTCTCCTCTACGCCAGCTTCTCTCGCTACCTTGAGCGGTACTGAAGGCTCATTAGAGGCCTTTTACCTCTATGTCAGCTTCTCTCGCTGCCTCGAGTGGTATTGAAAGCTCATTCAAGCTATTTTCCTCTACACCAGCTTGGGATCTACCGTGAGCGCCATTGAAGGGGTATTGAAGCCCCTCCTCCTCTACACCAGCTTCACTCGCTACCATGAGCGGTATTGAAGGCCCATTGAAGGCCCTTATCCCCTCCGCCAGTCTCGCTTGCTACCTTGAACGATATCAGATACTGCTGCCTCCATTTTGGCGGCGGCTTGCGCAGACGTAAAGTGAGCATCGTTTGTTATTTACGACCCTTACTTTCACTTCTGCGGATCCGGCCGCCAATGGGCGCCAGAGCTTAAGCTACTCTCACTTCTGAGGGAATTCGAGGCTGTCACGCCTACATCAGGTTCTGATGATTATTACAATACCTCCTTCATCCTAGTACATCAAGTTCACTTGATCATCACCTAACCTACTTCATCCGTGTTTATCCAAGTACATATGGTTCCGTTGATTATCACAAAACCTCCGCCATCCCTATGGATGAAGATCAGTTGATTACCCCAATAACTCATCCATCCCAGTACACCAAGCTCAATTGATCATCACATAAACTGCTTCAATTTTCAAGGTTGCTAAATGTTGATGAAAACGAAATCTTGTAAATCGTATGATTATCCTAATTCGCGAAAGCTTGCATCCGGTCAATCATCTGTGAACGTTGCAGTGTGCCTAAAATACCTTTCATGTCCCTCTCACACATGAGTATGTTTATAAACAACAATGTTGAAGAAGTTAGGTATAAACCACCTATCAGTGAACATATTCGGGTCGCATCCTAACCACAATGGGCGGGTCGCATCCACACGCATACAATGGGCCTAAAATCTGGATATCCACCAAAGAGCTCAACATCAGTATCGATGATATCGGGATCTTCATGAACAAGCAGTTTTCGGTTCAATCTTTCTTTTAATAGGGATAGTTCGTATCCCTCACTATTACCCACTGCCTCCAGAATGGGATTATTGGATTTCTTGATTGATTCCTGCCTGATATT
>SDVV010021702.1:2022-13081 GCA_016164225.1 Gammarus roeselii
CCACGATAAAGCCATGCCCTGGCCGCTGGGCTACATAAAGGCGGCTCAGTGTGTTATTGATCTATTCCACGATAAAGCCATGCCCTGGCCGCTGGGCTACATAAAGGCGGTTCAGTGTGTTATTGATCTATTTCACGATAAAGCCATGCCCTGGCCGCTGGGCTACATAAAGGCGGCTCAGTAAAGCCATGCCAACAATGAAGAAGAATCGCTACTTCCTACATTCTGTTCAGTCATTACTATGCGAGAAGTACGGCAATTCATATAACTGTTCGAATGAACGAAGACGAAGCCGTCCATTGCAGCGACTATCAAAAGTGGCCGAACATTGCAGAGCGATTTTCAAATGTATTTTGCGACTCTAGATTAAGCGTGTGTACTATTTGGCAATATTTTAAGAAACGATTTTGTCTGTAGCACGACTTAGTGAGGTATCCACCAGGGAAACCAAAGATTGTGTGGTTAAATAACTATAATTTGTGCTCCTGAGGCGCGCATCTGACGAGCCAACGATTGGAGAAACGCGTCATGGGGATTCAATTCATCTTCGTTTGGTTTAAAAAGTTTACTTGATTTTTAAAGATTTAAGGATTTTTAGGATTTAAAATTTTATTTAGGTAAAATTATGTGTTGACAAAATAACAGAAATATCAGAATACACAGATGATACGTACCAAGTCTTCGTCAGCGTGAGCTGTTCTGAAGACATAATTTGCTACCTGGGTGAATTTAATATTAACCTAAAACTAGGGTTGAGGAGTAAGGACCAACCGACGGACATTGTTGGAGGACATCCTCTACTCTCCACTTTTTAATATGTCGAGACAGATGCAAGTATTAAATTGGATCATTAATTTCAAGAAAAATAAGCAGAATAAGTCTGATCACTGACGTTTACTTTATCATGACTAATTACTGTTCCAACTGTCATTTACTTAGCTTGAGAGCAGAAAGTGTTCGACATTAGGTTGTTTATTACATTACTAACACATTGTTTGGCGTACGATGGCACCAATTTGAAACTAATTGCATAGTTAGCATGACATATTAACATGTGAACACAGAAAATAACTTTTCAATGAGTCATAATCTATGGGTACACTAAATGGACGATTTCTACATGAACAAGATAATTGGAAATTTGAGCATGTGAGGCAAGAGAAAATATATATATTTTCTCTTGCCTCACATGAATGAAAACAATACGTCAGAAAAGGATGAATAAGGATATAGTACAAAAACCCTTTTAGAAGGAGTGGTAAGACAATTTCTAATTTTGTATAGGATGCCACACGATTTGGATAATTTCCCGGCAACAAATGAGACGTGATCTTTCCAGTAAAGTCTCTGATCTACAATAACACCGAAAAACTTTGTTTATGCTACATATGCTACCTTTTGACCGTTCAATTCAAGTATCATTGAGTTTTTTTCCGGTCGAATAAACTGTAGTATCATCTGCAAAAAGTACAAAGGATAACCTGCTGCTAGTGTTTACAATGTCATTAATATATATATATAAGGAGGAGCAAAGGACCTAGGATCGACCCTTGCGGAACTCCTATATTTAACGTACTGGCAGATGATGATTGTTTATTCCAAGTCACTAGGTGTTTTCTATCAAGCAGATAACTTTTTATCCAACTCGTATCGATGGAAATAACTCCATAATGCTGTAATTTTGCAACTAAAATCTCATGATTAACGCAATCAAAAGCTTTGCTGAGATCCATAAAAGTTGCAACGGTGACTTTACCACTGTCAAACCCATCAACAACGTCTCCAGCAAGTTTTAATAAAGCATGCTCTGTATTCCTGAAAGCTTGAAAACCAAATTGATTTTGGCTAAGTAGGTTATTTGAGACAAAATGAGTATATAGTCTATCATAAAATATTTTTTCGTAAACTTTGTTTAAGACGGGCAGGACTGATATTGGGAAATAATTTTTTATGTCTGTTTTGCTTTTATTTCTATATATTGGACTAATTTTAGCGATTTTGAGTGCATCAGGAAAAACTCCTTGCATTAGAGACTTATTGATAAGTTGGGTCAAGGGAGCCACAATAGTCCCAGACATAGCTTTAATTACATTGGTTGGGATGTTATCCCAGCCAGTGCTGCAACTATTTTTTAAATAATTAATGATTGATTTAACTTCGTTTGAGTCGGATAAAGTTAAAGATTGACTGTTCAGAAATAGCATTTTCTAAATAATGTTCAAAAGGGATGTTGTGCTAATAATTGATTCACTAAGAGTATTGGGAATACTATTGAAGTAATTATTGAAAGCATTTGAAATCGATTGAGGATCAGTGATGACTTCATCATCAATAATAATTGAATCCGAATTACTCTGTTTGTTTTTTCCAGGCTGCTTATGATTTTCCAGACCTTTTTGCTATTTCCTTGAAAGGTCTCTATCAAATTTTGGATTTAGTTTTCACGAGCAATATTTGTCAGTTTAGTGAACGCATTTTTGTATCGTTTAAATTCATCTTTACGAGTGATGGGATGCCTTTTGTATCTACGGTACAGTCTGTCCTTCTCTTTTTGTGAGGCAAGTAAACCAGGTGTCATCCACGGATTCTTAGCTTGTTTGTAGCTGAGCTCTTTAGTTGTAAGCTGAAAATGCACCTCGAACAGTTCAATTTATATACTATGGAACTGTGTGGAAGCATCGTTTGAGTTTACTGTTGATAGTATCTCATTAAAGTCGTACGCTCCCAGCGCCTCTTTAAAGCTTTGAATGTTACGGTCGCTATATTTACGATAGGTAATTATAGTCTGATTACTGGGCTCGTGAGAATTGGTTTCTGAATGAAAATTGAGTAATGGTCGGAGACATCGGAAATGATCACAGCTGCACGTGTTGCACTATTAACATCGTTGGTGAAAATGTTATCTATTAATGTTGCGGATCCAACAGCTGTACGCGTTGGTTTAGTAATTAATGGCTACAGACCATGAGAAAGGAAATTATTACAATAGTCAGCAACTAAATTCGATCTATTATACTGAAGCAGATTTACGTTGAAATCACCCATAGTATACACTTTATTATGGGCTACGTCGATGCCACTGATAATTTCATTCATCTCCAGCGAGAAACTTTCTACCGATATTTCAGAGGTTCTACGGTAAACCATACCTATTGTATTAACTTCGTTATCACAATGAATGTCGACAAAAAGAGTCTCAATTCCTGGCCTGATGAAAGAGAGTTCAGGTCTCGGTACAACAGTCAGCCTGTTTTTTATAAATAAACAAACGCCTTCCTTATTACTCATATTATTGTTTGTATACAAATTGTAACCTGATAAATTATATAAGTCCTGTAATTCATTTGTCAATTTGGTTTCATAGAGCCCTAGCACAGAAGGTGCAAAATGGTCTGTTATATTGATTTGAAGGCTAAGAAAGTTTTTTTTCAAACTTGCAACATTTAATGCGATGCAGGTGAAATTATTTCTTAATGAAATTGTATGGCGAGGGAGCTCATCACCAGGAATTATTTGACACTCCGCAATATTCATTCTCATTTGTAAATCTGGATCGATTTCGTGGAGAACATTGTTGAAATTATTTTCAATTTCATGCATAGCACGATCAAAGAAATCAATATTGTTTACTTGTTCCTCCACTTCTGGGGGTTGCTTGTTCATTTACAAATATGTTGTATTTAAATTTCGTTACAACCATATTCAGACACGAGAAAAATACAGTTTTGTAGAACACACACCAATTTACAATATTTAATGACATATAATGGAGAATGTCGGCAGAGAGAAAGTTGTTGATGATGTTTTCTACAGTCATATTCAAGTACGGTATTAGTGAGATAACATACCGTATGCTATTTTTTTGTGCAATTGCAACAAGTCGAGCATGACACTCAATTTTACTGAGAGAAAATTGTCATTTTGTAATTCAGTTTGGTGATGGACCTCGACCGATCCTTTCTCAATCTGTGATAACGTTTTTAATTTGCCCGTGCATCCATATGGAATCAAAATGAATGTGCTATTTTCAACTTATAATAAATGACGCATGAGCGTGGATTAGTAACAGCAACAGCAAAATTACGCATGAGCGTGGATTATTAACAGCAACAGCAAAATGACGCATGAGCGTGGATTATTAACAACACCAGCTAAATGACGCATGAGCGTGGAATAATAACAGCAACAGCAAAATGACGCATGAGCTTGGGTTATTAACAGCAAAGATATCACTGTACTCGACCGACCGCACTTGCACATCAGCAGTGACCAGCTAAACCAGATCTGGGACACGCGAGGGTAAATAATACCAGTCGCTCTGTGCAGAAGGTGTAGTAAAATGATGCTCTGGATTTAAAGATTTGCGTGTTCCCTGTTTGACAACAGTTCAATAGTATGACAATACAGAGTAATTAACTGATGGTGACCATGAAGAACGCATGTAAGTAGTACAGTAGGCTGTACGAAGGTATCAAGACCTATGGTAACATTTACCGAACGTAGAAATATGCATATATTCGTAAACGAATCCGCATCAAATCAGGAGAAAACATAAGCATCTCCGATGTCATTACTCTTTCCAATGAAATGTTAGGGCTTGAAGCTGCGTTTCAAGATGAGGAAAAATTTAGTTCCGCCAGATTACATCTTAGGTGATACACGATTGTCGTACGGCTGAGGTTGTCGTGCGGATTATCTTGTTTTCCGTTACAACAAGTTGGACCTTTGACCTGTGGAAGGTCTTTATAAGATATTCACCCTTGCTCCCGATTTCAACAGCAAATGGGATTTTCTTCAGTGGAAAAGACAACCGACGAAATTGCTCTACTGTGTCACAGCAATGGGTGCCACATATTTCAACATGTTTTCTCTTATTTGTTAAAACGTATTATGATGTACCACATATTTTCCGAAGGGAAGCTCCCAATTCCAGGGTCGATAGCCTCACTGGGGCTTCCATGGGTCCAGTGCTGGACTAACACATCATAGCTTAGCCGTGTTTGCTCCGCGGCGGCTGGTCGACCGTAAGCAGTTCTGTTCCTGGGCAAGGCAAACATTTGGGCCGTTATCACCGTGACACAAAAAGCGGAGTGTTTGCAGTAGCGCCCAGTGGTTACACTAACCTCTGAACAAACACTGGCCGACCCTGACAGCTGGGCTCACACTAGCTGGCACTGAGGGCTCACTGTGCTCAGAACTGGGGGCTCGAACTAGCCGCAATTGAAGACGTACACTGGCTGCTACTGAGCGCTTACACTGACCGTCATCGAGGACTCACACTGGCCGACCTTGAGGGCCGCCGTGAGGGCTCTTACTGACAGTCATTGAGGGCTCACACTGGTCGACCCTGAGGGCCGCCCGTGAGGGCTCTTACTGACAGTCATTGAGGACTCACACTGGCCGACCCTGAGGGCCGCCGTAAGGGCTCTTACTGACAGTCATTGAGGGCTCACACTGACCGGCCCTATAGGTTCACACTGACCGCCCGTGAGAGCTCTTACTGGTGATCACTGAGGGCTCAAACTGGCCGGAACAGAAGGCTCAGGCTTGCTGGTGCGGTAGGCAGACACAATCACGTACTGAGGGCAAGCACTGGCTGAGACTGAGAGCTCACGTTGGTAGGAACTGGGTCTCATACTGGCTGGCACTAAAGGCTCTCACTGGTCGTCACCGAAGGCTCACACTGGCAGGCACTGAGCGCTTACACTGGCCGTCACCGAGGGCGCACACTGGCAGGCACTGAGGTCTCACGATGGCCGGCTGTGACGGTAAGATTCTCTGTTGTAGACGGTTTGAAGTAGGACAAGAGAGAAGAAATGCATTAAAAACATTCTCAGCAACAATCAATGAACACAAATTGCATAAAGTAATCCATGTCAAGGAACCATGAATAACATTCGAATTAATAACAACCAGTTGTTTTATGGTTGTTTCTGTAATTTTCATCGTTTAAAAATACAATTCGAATCGCTGGCTGTTATGCAGATGCTGTGTTGATAGCAACAGTGGCAATGATTTGTTTCTTGAATAATTATCTTCGGCACTTGCGATGAGATTGGAAAGATTCGGATCACTTTTTTTGCTAGCTGGTTCAAAAACAGGCCTCCTGTAGTTTACATTTCTTTGCCTGAAATATATCAGACACGAAAGTAGCCCACATCGTGTCGCCACCCCAGCTCATGCAATTCCAACTAAAATGTCCCACTTGGGATCAAGATTCCGTCTGGACTGAGCTTCCAGGGCGTCACCCCGGCGGTCAGCCTGGACCAAATGCCGTCCCTCTCAGCGCAGGGCGGAAAATACGTTTATGCTTTATGACCGAGCATCCACGAGTCTATGAAGCCAGGCAACATTGGGGACTATGCGTGTAAGACACAACCCTCCAGATTGCTTATGAACCATCAACAAATAGCACTCCATACTTCCTAATACTGTGCGCCCCGTGAATGATCATGAATGTCTCTTCTGTCGACGACAGCCACAAACTGCAGTGTGGAGCACAAACAACGGACACAAACTACTGTGTGTGGTCCAAACAACGGACACAAACTGCTGTGTGTGACCAAAACAACGGACACAAACTGCCGGGTGTGCTCCAAACAACGGACACAAACTGCCGTATGTGGCCCAAACAACAGACACAAACTGCCGTGTGTGGGCCAAACAACGGATACAAACTGCCGTGTGTGGTCCAAACAACGGACACAAACTGCCGTGTGTGGTCCAAACAACGGACACAAACTGCCGTGTGTGGCCCAAACATCGGACACAAACTGCCGTGTGTGGGCCAAACAACGGACACAAACTGCCGTGTGTGACCAAAACAACAGACACAAACTGCCGTGTGTGGATCAAACAACGGACACAAACTGCCGTGTGTGGCCCAAACAACGGACACAAACTGCCGTGTGTGGTCCAAACAACGGACACAAACTGCCGTGTGTGGGCCAAACAACGGACACTAACTGCCGTGTGTGGTCCAAACAACGGACACAAACTGCCGTGTGTGGCCCAAACAACAGACACAAACTGTCGTGTGTGGGCCAAACAAGAGACACTAACTGCCGTGTGTGGCCCAATCGTGAGACACAAACTGCCGTGTGTGGCCCAAAGAAGAGACTATGCCGTGTTGTGACCCAAACAACTACGCATAACCACAAAACAGCCTCGAATCTCTCTATCACAAAAGCTATGCTGTGACAAGGGAATTAAATTCCCACAAATAATAGTGCTCTATTCAAATGAAAGGTTTTCACAGGGGTGATTGGGTTTCGTTCGGTTAGGCTCATAGTAATGTCTAAATCAGACTTTGTAATTAGTTACAAGGGAACGAGTTCTCAAAGTTACTATCATGAATCCGTAAATGTCACAAATGTAATTCAGTTTCGTTAAGTCAGTTGTACAGTTTATTACAGCAAGATTGCATTGTGAGCATGTTTTCATTTCAGTTTATTGATAGAATATTTTTAGGCACAAAATTGACCCCCCCCCCCTTAAGCTGTTGAGAGCGTCTGCGGCAACCTAATCCTTGCAAGCACTGACATAATCTTAGCAAGCACTAACCTTAACTTGGCAGGCACTAACCTAATCTTAGCAAGCACTAACCTAATCTTGGCGAGCACTAACATAATCCCTGCAGCACTTACCTAATCTTGTCTAGCAATAACATAATCATTGCAAGCACTAACCTAATCCTTGCAAGCACTAACCTAATCTTGGCAAGCACTAACCTAATCCTTGCAAGCACTAACCTAATCTTGGCAAGCACTAACCTAATCCTTGCAAGCACTAACCTAATCTTGGCAAGCACTAACCTAATCCTTGCAAGCACTAACCTAATCCTTGCAAGCACTAACCTAATCCTTGCAGGCACTAACCTAATCTTGGCAAGCACTAACCTAATCCTTGAAGCACTAACCTAATCTTGGCAAACACTAACATAATCCTTGCAAGCACTAACCTAATCTTGGAAAGCACTAACCTAATCCTTGAAGCACTAACCTAATCTTGGCAAGCACTAACCTAATCCTTGAAGCACTAACCTAATCTTGGCAAGCACTAACCTAATCCTTGCAATCACTAACCCATTGATGCCAACATCAACAGCGACTGGTGGAGCATGGAAAGAAGTATCAAAAATGTTCTTCAAAAGCTATTCAAGTTTATCTTCTTCATTAGTATTAATATCATCAACAATATTCTTCCCTACCTTCTCAAACTTATCATAAAGTACATTTACCTATATTGATTTTCTGAATATCCGTTATTGGCCTCTTCTGTTAATCCACGCTTGGTCACAGTCATTGTTATGTGGCCAATGCATGTAAATGATCACGTTCCACGTTCATAAGATTTTTTTTTTGCATTTCGGTAATTTATTTTTGAATTACTGTTCGTTTAAGGACCAAATTAACCTTGGATCGTACTTTATAATTGGGTATTCGCAATCGTTTGCATCCTGCCATGCACGTCCTACTTGTCATGCACGTCCTGCCTGTCATGCACGTCCTGCCTGCCATGCACGTCCTACCTGTCATGCACGTCCTGCCTGTCATGCACGTCCTGCCTGTCATGCACGTCCTACCTGTCATGCACGTCCTGCCTGCCATGCACGTCCTGCCTGTCATGCACGTCCTACCTGTCATGCACGTCCTACCTGTCATGCACGTCCTGCCTGTCATGCACGTCCTGCCTGGCATGCACGTGCTAAGGAAAGTAATGATTCTGAACTATTATTCCCGATTTGCCATCAGCGATAATCCAATGTCTAATTTTTTTTTTAGAAATACTGTTTTCGTTTTATTGAATAGCATGACTTATAACCTTCATTCGCTCTGTAATAGCATGACTTATAACCTTCATTCGCTCTGGAATAGCATAACTTATAACCTTCATTCGCTCTGGGATAGCATGACTTATAACCTTCATTCGCTCTGGAATAGCTTGACCTATAACCTTCATTCGCTCTGGAATAGCATGACTTATAACCTTTATTCGCACTGGAAATTAATTATTTGATTGCTAAATCTCAGTTATATTTTCAGTTATGATTACCAACAAATCATTCTAATTCATCTTGTCATAGAGAATTCCTGATTTTGTTTAATTTATTATTCTGTACTTACTTTCTAGCCCGTATTAACCTTTCATAAATTTAAATACTCTTCAGAAATACAAAGATAGGCAGTTGGTCAGATATATCAGGTATTGATCTACCAGAGTTGTATTTATGCTGATTTGTTATGAAAATATTATTTGATACGTTGGTGTAATCCCTGGCTTGTCTGTTCATGTTTGCTGAGGCTGTTTGTTGCACAGTGAAGTTTTAACGCACTATTGTTATTATTGGACTTCATAACATCTATATAAAAATAACCACATAAATTAAAAATTCATTCTCTATCTTTTTACCAGATTTCATAAATTTATCTAATTAGTAAATGGATCGTTTAGGGTTAGCGGATGGTGGCTTGTAAGTCGTTCGTGTGTGCATTTCTCAGTTTGAATTTAACAAAAGTGTTTCGATGTAGGACACCCTAGCGGTACAATAGTCTAAATGTTGGATGTAGGACACCCTAGCGGTACAGTAGTCTAAATGTTGGATGTAGGACACCCTAGCGGTACGATAGTCTAAATGTTGGACGTAGGACACCCTAGCGGTACAATAGTCTAAATGTTTGATGTAGGACGCCCTAGCGGTACAATAGTCTAAATGTTGGATGTAGGACACACTAACGGCCCAATAGTATAAATGTTGGATGCAGGACCCACTAGCGGTACAATAGTATAAATGTTGGATGCAGGACCCACTAGCGGTACGATAGTCTAAATGTTAGATGCAGGACCCACTAACGGTACAATAGTCTAAATGTTGGATGTAGGACACACTAACCGTACAATAGTCAAAATGTTGGATGCAGGACCCACTAACGGTACAATAGTCTAAATATTGGATGCAGGACCCGTTAACGGTACAATAGTCTAAATGTTGGATGCAGGACCCACTAACGGTACAATAGTCCAAATGTTGGATGTAGGACACACTAACCGTACAATAGTCAAAATGTTGGATGCAGGACCCACTAACGGTACAATAGTCTAAATGTTGGATGCAGGACACATTAACGGTACAATAGTCTAAATGTTGGATGTAGGACCCACTAACGGTACAATAGTCTAAATATTGGATGCAGGACACACTAACGGTACAATAGTCTGAATGTAGAGGGCAAATTGATCAGACTCATGTGCGCTAATTCCTCCTCCACGTCTCCAGCCTCTGTGTGTGTGGTTATCATGTTAAGGGCGGCCTAAACGTGCACTCCAGCCTCTGTGTCCCTCATTATTTATTTACTCTTGTTTGTGATGCTGGAGTAGCTTTACGGATTCATTTCGTTACCGTTCTCACCACATTAAAGGTTACGGAATTTTGCAACTTTTAATATGATTCCTCCAACATTTACATGATGATGAAGTTCATTATCAACAATTACTAAATACTATTACAACTACCAATCATTAGAAGTATAATTTATAATCTGTCTAAAGCAATTAATTAAATTGTTTCATCTAATTCATTTCATATCCTTCGGTCATTAATATGATAAATCATAGGTGCCAGAATTTCTCACTCATTATTCCCTTACGTAGATTGTATAACTCCGTGGAATCCAAATTAATTTATCAAGCGTCATGTCATATTATAATGGCTTCTATTTACTTTTTCTTGGCTTGAGACTAACTGCTTCTTTAAGCTTAGACAATAGTTTATCTGACCCTGATTCCAACCATCTGAATGTGCTCTATCCTGATGTCAATGTTAGGAGGAAGAGTGAAGGCAATGATGAAGAAACTTTCAACAGGACTTCCTTTTCTAGTAATTGCACCAGAATATTAAATCTCTAAAATAAATACATTTTTGATACATTTACCTTATGCAGTAAATTAAGAATTCGATGCAATTTGCTTCACTGCAAGCTATAATTCGTTTCAATCACTCAGAACTCCTGGGGCCAGCGTACCCGTGTCAGCCGCGCTTAACGTGATAACTGGGGATACA
>SDVV010021703.1:0-13081 GCA_016164225.1 Gammarus roeselii
GAGGCAGCGAGAGGAAGGATCGCAGTGCTGTGAGGCAGCGAGAGGAAGGGATCGCAGTGCTGTGAGGCAGCGAGAGGAAGGGATCGCTAGTGCTGTGAGGCAGTAAGAGAAGGGATCGCTAGTGCTGGGAGGCCGCGAGAGGAAGGATCGCAGTGCTGTGAGGCAGCGAGAGGAAGGGATCGCTAGTGCTGGGAGGCAGCGAGAGGAAGGATTGCTAGTACTGGGAAGCAGCGAGAAGAGGGATCACTAGTGCTAGAAGGCAGAGAGAAGAAGGATCACTAGTGCTGGGAGGCATCGAGAGGAAGGATCGCAGTGCTGGGAGGCAGCGAGAGGAAGGATCGCAGTGCTGTGAGGCAGCGAGAGGAAGGGATCGCTAGTGCTGGGAGGCAGCGCGAGGAAGGGATCGCTAGGGCTCGGGACAGCGCGAGGAAGGGATCGCTAGGGCTCGGGGCAGCGCGAGGAAGGGATCGCTAGGGCTCGGGGCAGCGCGAGGAAGGGATCGCTAGGGCTCGGGGCAGCGAGAGGATAACTGAGAAAAAGGAGACTGCGACTCGAGTGCAGAGCAGAGGAGGAAAAACGGTGAAAGGGGGGGATAGGAATGGAAGGAAGGGCGAAAAGAGGGAGAGGAATGGATGGATATGAAGGGATGAAGAGAATAGGGTGGATACAAAAGAATAGCGTGATATAAATGGGCTGGGAGAGATGAACAGAAAGGCATGGGAAAGTGGTGGAGAGAAAAGAGTGGATTGTAATGGATGGGGAGGGCGGAATAGGGAAGAGGGGGAGCAGAGGAAGGAATTGAGGAAGAGGAGTGGAAAGGAAGGGATGGAGAGAAAATGATAGAGAAAAAGAGATGGAGAGCAAAGGATGGATTGAGAGTGGTGGAGAGTATGCGATGGCGAGAATGTCTGAAGTGGATGGGATGGAGGTGGAGGAAAAGTGAAAGAAATGAAGAGGAGGGGATGGTGAAGAAGGAAGGGAGAGGGAGGTATGAGGATGAAGGGTGGAACGGTAGGTGTGGAGAGAACGGATGATAGGTAAATGACAAGTGATTTATAGAGAAGGAGAGGTTGTAGAAAAAGCAAAAATACGATCGATTGCAGTACGATGGGTAGAGTGGATTGCATAACAAGAAATGAAGTGGGTTAGATAACAAGGAATAGAGTGGGCTGGATATCGTGGAATAAGGTGGGCTGGATAAGAAGCAATAAAGTGAACTCAAAAACGCGCAATAACGTGGGTTAAATAACAATGAATGTAGTGCGGTGGATAGCAAGGATAAGTGTGGGAAAGATACTAAGGAATAGAGTGAGATAAATAACAAGGAATAAAGTGGTCTGGATTACACAAAAATTGGACCGAATTACAAAGGATAGGACTAACAGGACTGTCATATCCTAAGATATTGATAGCAGAGGATATTCAAGAATTGATACGCACGTTGTCCTAAAGGGATATATTAATTTACACTATTGACACGATAAAGTATAAGTTGGTAAACTAACCTAACAGGGTCAGGGTCGGGCTAATACTGACTGCTCTAGACCTTCTGTTACCTCACATCCGTGCTGCACGTACAAGCACGTGTAGGCCCGATATCCTGCAACTTCCGCCAACAGGCATGGCCTACGCTCAGCTGCCAGTCAGTCCCGTATTAATTGTGTGCGACCAAAATAACTTCCGTTCACAAGAAAAAAATTGTACTGACCTCCTCTACCGTCTAACTGCAACCACAGGGCAAGCCCAAATAGATTGATCTAGTCTTTCAATTATACCAGCGCACTCCAAATTCGTTAGCTCCTCCTTTACAGGACATCTGTATCTGAATGGTACGCTTCGTGGTCTATAAAACATGGGTTTACAGTCACTATCAACCTTAATATCAACATTATGTTCAACGTTGATCCTCTAGTTAGGGGACAACCACCCACTGTACGTATTGAATAGATTACCTCTAGTAACCGTTCCCTAACATGGTCAATTACATCATCTATGTTTACCATAGATGATCGTCGTCAACTGGACGATGCTCTCGGACGGAGCTTCTTGGCTGGTTCATATTTGGTATTTCCTGTATTGGGTCAGATTGTGTTGCTGGTGTATCAGGAATTTTTTGTCTCGATTCATAACCGCATTCATACCGATCATTCACAGATGGGTTGCCACTAGCATCTTATTTTGTATTCGTTCACGTAACTCAGATTCTTTCCGTAGACTGTCACTCAAGCCTTCTTCCAGATAAATGTTTCATTTGTTCGCGTCGTCACGAGGTTAGGTGTTTCTTGGTAGCAACTGTTCAACATGTCTTGTTCATATGATATCTAGTTTGGTTGCATGAATTTTATACATATTTATGCCACTTTTTTCCCTAATATCGCTATCTAGCCATTTAGGGCCTTGTCTCAAGTTTAATACATTCCCATTGTCACCTACTTGAAACATAGAAATATTTAGTTTTTAGGACATTTCTGCGGAGCATAGCTAGGGTTAATTTGCTCCTTTTCAGTTACATACACTCTTCCATTTAATGATACAGCTTGAGTAACGCCCGTCACGGAATGTGGGGTGTTGCGATAATGTAACAACGCGTGGCGTAACCTTTCTTTAACATTACCTGTAGCTTTCCTCATGCCAATTTTAATTATGCCTACGCTGCGTTCAGCTTGGTCATTTGAGCTCGGGTGGTAAGGGCAGGCCTCACATGTTCAATGGCCTTTTGTGCTAAGTAGTTTTGAAATTCTTTGGACGTGAATGAACTACTATTGTCTGATACTATGGAGGATGGTAAGCCATTGCGAGAGAATATTGTATCTAGCATCTCAATAATTGTTACTCCAAAACTTACACTCTTCACTACCTCAGCCTAAATATAACGGGTCAGTACGCAAGCCATGACTAAGATCAGATTATCTTGAATGAAATACCGGTCAATGTGTAAGCCTCGACCATTTGTTCATGGGTCTTGGTCATTCACTCTTTGAAAATTGCTTAGGGATTCTGACATTCGCCACGCATTCGCTACACACTTTAATGAAGTTCTCGATGTCTTCATCTAGCTTAGGATACCAAACCAATGAACGGATAATCCCTTTCATTGCCGATATGCTGGTATGATTTACATGTAACAGTTTTAGGACCTTGGGTCTGTAGCGTTATGGGACCACCACCCTGTTACCATACATAACACAAATATTGTGAAGTGACAGGTTGTTCTTTGCCTGCGGGAAGGAAGGTTTTTATGACCTCCTCTACCGTCGTTGAGAACTCATGCATAATGTAATGCCTGACTTGAGATAGCTGTGGATCCATTTGCGTTTCCACGCTTATGTCTTTCGCTGAGACACTGTATGATTCCAAATCTCTCAACAGCAATACGAGCTCAGTGGGTTCTAAGTCATCTTTTGACTCTGCTAACGGCAGTCGTGAACGACAATCACTAACGCAATTTGATTTGCCAGGAATCTGTACGATTGTGTAATTATATTGACTCAGTCTCAAGTTCCATCTTTGTAGTCTTGCACTGCAACTGACTGGCATAGCGTTTTCACGACCCATTAGTTTTAATAATGTTTTGTGGTCAGCGCGAATTTGAAATTAGCCTCCCAATAAGTATTCACGGAATCTCTCAACTGCAAACATGACTGCTAATGCCTCTTTGTCAATGGTAGCGTAATTCTTTTGGGCACTTGTTAAAGTCTTTGGAGCAAATTGAACAGGCATGAAAGCCTCGTTGTGTTTTTGCAATAGAATAGCTGCTATTCCGTAATTGCTAGCATCGGTTTCAACGGCTGTTCCGAAATTTGGGTCAAACAATTTTAATATTTTAGTGCCTCTAAAGATATTTTTGATGAACTCAAAACATGACTGATGACATTTCTCCATCATGAACTTGACATGTTTCTTTAGTAGCACGTACACTGGTGTTAATGCACTGCTGAAATTCGGTAAGAATCTGCTGTAATAAGTACATAATCCTACAAACCTCTGCACTTCCTTAACATTTGATGGACACGATGCTTCTAAAATTGCCTGAACTTTCATTGGGTTGGGTCGTGCCCCTCGTCTGATAATCTATGCCCAAAGGTATTTTACACTATTTTCAAAATATACTGACTTATCGTTATTTATTTTCACACCGGCCCCTTGTAAGGCTGTGAATACCTTGTCTAACACGTCTAGGTGTTCATTAATGGTTTTGGTAAGTACTAACACATCATCAATATAACATACTTGTATTGGGTACGCTAGAAAGAACTTGCGAAGTGAAGCAGTGGAACATTGCACTGGCTGACACTGGCTGACGATATGCCAAATGGTAAGCAATTATACTGGAATAGTTCCTTTGACGTATTAATGAGTGTGTATTTCTTGGACTCTGCGTCTAACTGAAGTTGTAAGTACGCGTTTTGCAAATCAATTCGTGAAAATACTTTTGCATCTCCAATGTTTCCAAGCGCGTAGTCAAGAGAAGGCATTAAGTAAGTTATAATTTTTGTGAACTTATTGATAGGTAATGCCTAGTTGCCGCACAGTCGTATTTTATAAGTGGGCTTTTAAACTGCAACAACTGGAAAAGCCCAATCAGAGCGATCCAGTCTTTCAATTATTCCAGCGTTCTCCAAATTCGTGAACTCTTTCTTTACATGACATCTGTATCGAAATGAAACGTTTCGTGGTCTATAGAACACGGGTTTTCAGCCACTATCAACCTTAATTATTAACCTTGTGTTGAACGTTGCTCCTGTAGTTAGGGGACAAAAACTCACTGTACTTATTGAATAGATTGCAATCTAGTCACCGTTCTAAGAGACGTCAGTTCTTGGGCCATTTTCACCGATATTCCGAAATCCTTACATAAATCACGATCTAATAATGGAGATGAATCATCTTTTACTACAAAAAAAGTGTGCAATTTACCCGCACCTTCCACATTTATGGCAAGCGTTGTTTGCCCAGTGAAAGTAATGGCATTGTTGCCGTAATCAATCGCTTCTGGTGCATTTTGCATACTCTAGCACTTCCAATGTCACGGATCATATCTTCTGTGGTAATGCTTATCGATGATCCCGTGTCAAGTTCTAGTATCACTGCTTGACCGTTTATTTACACTGGACATAAAATGAGGATCGCCCTATTTTATACCTGACCACCCCTGCGTAGGCAATACTAAAAAAAATTATTCTGCCTACTGTAATCATTGTTGCTCTTCTTCATGGCCACCCTAGCACTGCCTACTCTAGGTTTCTTTGTGGTGTCCTGTTTCATTTGATAGATCCGTTTACGATCCTCGATCCGTGGCCTTTCATCCTTTGTTTGCGGCAGTCCGTTGAAGCGATTCCTAACCTCCGTCGTTTGTGGCTCCTTGTGAATCCTGGTTGATGGTCTACTCCTGATCATTTTGACAGTGGAGTAATGCATCAAATTTCTTTCTTCCGGTGGCGTGCAATCGTCTACTTCGTCAATGTGATTAGTTTTATTCCGTGTGTCGTTGCAGTTTTTAGATCTGCGTGTTTTGCCACATGCCCCACCTTTCCACACTAGTTACACTTTAATTTGAGTGCAAGTCACTCTTTCATCAGGTACTTGCCTCAAGTCGTGCACCTTGTGCAGACGTATTTCTCACTCACTTGCGGCTTCGGGGTGTGGTTTCCGTAAATTTTCTTGAAGCCTATTGTGTTCGGTCTGATTAGATGGGTTTGCGTGGCTGTACGATCTTGGAAAATTTGTGTGACGGTTGGATCTTGGCGAGTGTTCAGGCTTGTTCTGATACACTCTTTCTCCTGAACGTCCCGGAACGATGTTTTCTAGGTGCACCGTTATTTGTTCGAGTGTTTTTCTCTCGTCACTGTCTCGTCAAAATTATGATGTGATCAATGCTGTAATCATCCTGTGATCAATGCTGTAATCATCCTGGTGCTGTAAGCAATGCTGGTTGACAGTAATCCGGAGGTGAATTGATCTCAAAGAAGTCAGTTTCTGCAGCAATCTTTGTAATCGCACTTGCTCCCCAACTCGTTGAGGGATCAAGCGTAACGCGATCGGCTCGCTGTCCCGTTTTTTCCGCCTTATAGACTGCACAGACGCCTCAATTATAGATTTCTGCGCTGAGTATGTAGTTTTCAGGGTTTCCACCAACTCGTCGTATGTTGCCTCTTCTATGCTTTTTGATTAATTTTCTGCTGGAGTTGCGTGATCACTCTTCTTGCTAGTCATGATCCCAGCAATGACGCTTTTCTGGGTCGTCATCCTTTGCAGCTTTCAGGGCTCTGTAGTTTTGAAACTTGAAGCGAGCCAAGAAGTCCTCGACGACTTCCGAAGACGGGTTGAACATCTTCTGCAATAGTCCGTTTTCTTCAAAGTTGTTTTTTAGTGTTTTCCCTTTTGAATTTTCACTAATAAAAAATACACTGAATTCTTCACCTCGTCGCCAATTGTTATATCTTACGATATTTATGGCAGAGGACATTCAAGAATTGATGCGCACGTTGTCTTATAGTGATATATTAATTTACCCTATTGACACGATAAAAGTATAAGTTGGTAAGTGAATGTTAGGAGCGCGAGTGAGTAAAATTTTACAACCAAACAGTCAGGGTCGGGCTAATACTGACTGCTCTAAACCTTCTGTTACCTCACATCCGTGCCGCACGGACAAGCACGTGTAGGCCCGATATCCTACCACTTCCGCCAACAGGCATGGCCTACGCTCAGCTGCCAGTCAGTCTCGTATTAATTGTGTGCGACCAAAAAAACTTCAGTTCACTTTAGATTAGCATGTTTGCTGCCGGCTGCTTCTTTTAATACCAATTACATTGATGGGTCCTGCCAACCGAGCAAAGTGACCTGGTCTGGCATGCCTAATCTGTGAAGGACTTGTTATGTGCAACCGTCAACATACCGGAAGCCTCCTTTGCTATGCACGCAACACTGTATTGGTATGGGGACATGACAAGGACTGAAGGAATAGAGGAAGATAGATAGAAATTAACGCAAATTACTTTTTAACAAATAATAGAGTGGGCTAGAAAAAGAGAAATAGAGTATGTCATATAACAAGGAATAGAGCAATCGGAATAATACGGAATAGAGTGGGCTGTACAATAAGGTATGAAGTGGGTCGAATGACAAGAAATATAGTGGAATGAAGTACACCTCCTCCCCAGTGCACCTTCTTGCAGTACACCTCCACAGTTCACATCCTCCATACTCCACCCCAGCGGTCACTACTCCCTCACAATCCCTAAATCAAGTGAACACCAATTTATCGCTACGGCTCCAAATCACGCAGGGTTTATTCCTCCCCGGGGAAGATCTGCTCCCCCATCGTCCGTTAAGGGGCCATTTTTTTGAGGCTAGGGCCAGGCACCACCGGACACGGCATCCCTTTATTTCGGCTCATTGCGCCGCCACCAGATTTACGACTCAGGGGGGCTGGGCTTCCGGACATCCATCCTGACTAACTCCGGGTTAGGAGGAGACGCGCTCTATGCTGGGACTAGTGACGGGGAACCTGACTGATTTAGGGCACTAACTCTGAGTTAGGACAAGACGAGCTCAACGTTGGGACTAGTGACAGGGAACCTGACTGATTTAGGGCACTAACTCTGGGTTAGGGGGAGACGAGCTCTTCGTCGAGACTAGTGACAGGGATCCTGACATTATCTGGGTACTATCTCAAGATAAAGCGGAGACGATCTCTTAGTGGGGACAGGTGCCAGGGATCTTATATTATTCGGTTCTCTAACTCTGGGTAAGTCAAAGACTAGCTAATACCTTCGATTAGTGACGAGCCCTGATTGATTTTAGACCCTAACTCCGAGTTACTCAGAGACTATCTCATGGTTGGGACTAACCACTGTGACCCTGACTTATTCGGGTCACTAACTCCATGATAGGCGGAGACTGGCTCTTAGGACTAGTGACGGGGATCCTGACTGATTCGGGTCACTAACTCCATGATAGGCGGAGACTAGCTCTTAGGACTAGTGACGGGGATCCTGACTGATTCGGGTCATTAACTCCATGATAGGTAGAGACTAGCTCTTAGGACTAGTGACGGGGATCCTGACTGATTCGGGTCACTAACTCCATGATAGGTGGAGACTAGCTCTTAGGACTAGTGACGGGGATCCTGACTTATTCGGGTCACTAACTCCATGATAGGTGGAGACTAGCTTTTAGGACTAGTGACGGGGATCCTGACTTATTCGGGTCACGAACTCCATGAAAGGCGGAGATTAGCTCTTATGACTAGTGACGGACCCCCTGACTGATTCTAGGCACTGACTCCGGGTAAGGCGACTATATATTGGCTGGCACTTGTGGAAAGGGTCCTGATAAACACGGGTCACGATAACCTGACTAGGCTACGACGAGACCGGGCCGTGTTGGCTGGGTTCAGCAGTAAGGATTCTGCATGACAACCTGAGGACATTAATTACAGTCAAAGAGGCACTGCCATGACCATGACCCACGTTTCAGGAAATGGCCTTTATTGTTGACTTTTCGGCTATATATTTGCCTGCATTGTTAACAAGTGTTTACAAGCGTAGGAATACAACAACAGGCCTATTGGCCCAAACTAGGTTGCCTTTTGATAGCAAAAGGATTAGTTCTGAAGTAGAACGTCTAAGAGAACTTCGTGTGCCATTTCTGTTTTATTTATAACAACAGGAAAGGGAACGGTTTAGCTATTTATCTGCGATTTATGTGGAACTTATCGAGCCGTGACTTAAACGTTTCAATTGTATTACATTTTACAACCTCCGCTGGAAGTTTGTTTTATTCTTCGACAACTCTATATGTGGAGAAATTGCGCGTGATATCGAGTGAGAAACGTATCCCAGCGATTTTGTATTCATTTCTACTAGTCACCCCGTTTGTATCTAGAGGGAAAAGGCTCGTTCGGTCGACGTTTTCCTTACCCTTCATAATCTATCTATCATGTCGCCTTTGACTCGACGTTTCTCTAGCGACTAAAGATTGAGTTCACGAAGCCTGTCTTCGTACGATGTATCACTGAATTTTTCTTGACGAGGAATATAGTCTTCTTAATGGTGAATTTTAAGTCTGGCGATAAAAAAATATGACTTTGCCTACATACTTTCTAAATCAGAACCGTAGATGTGTTCACCGCTATAGTACTTTAATTATTATTATTATTAATATTATTATTAAATCATTAATTTCCATCGTCCGGCAATGGGTTATACATTTATAGAAAATAATTAAATTCTCAAACATATAACCTGCAACTTCGTTATCAACTACGCTATTTGAATTAACTAAAACGAGCGTTCAATTCGAATTCGTTACAGCTCATCTCTAGGGCCGCCGGTTCCGATTACATGGAGCAAAATAATATCTGCAATAGTATCATCATTGCACGTACAGAAAGTGACACGCCGGGTTGAAAAATAAGAAATTATTGGGGTGGATAAATAACAAAATACATGGGTGTGGAAAATAACAAGTTCATGGATTGGGAAAACACGCATGCACGTGGTTAGAGTCCCGAGAACATGGGGTTGGGAAATCGAAAAGCACTAAGATAGTGTAAAGATGGATCTAAACCAATGTATTGATGATGAAGGGTTGAATAAGCGACATAGGTTATACAAAAAAGTTATACGTAAAATACATATCAAACAATTGAATATACAATATACACACTTCATGACCGCTAGGAAATGATGAAATGATTGACAATCAGAATATACAATGCTGGAGTACACAAGTCGAATGAATATGCTTCTGTAATAAAAGACAATGCAAAATGTTAGCTTATAAGGCAATGGTTGTATCATCAAAAATGGTACGGTAATTATTAGAAATAATTCAATGAATTATATTAAGATCGAGTTAACCTTTGTCAAAGCTAGAAGCTGCCTATCGTTCCTCGAAAAGACTGAGTTCGTATTTTAATTATACCAAAACGACTGGAACATTTAAAAACATAAAAATAGACATAACGCTAGTTAACATTAAGGGTAATTTGCAAAGACAATTGTGATCGGTAGCAACATAGAAAACATATGTATCATCACAGTAAAAACGATTAGACGGTGTTTCATTGTTAAGAGTTATGGTGGTGGTGTTTCCGAACATGCTCAAGAACAGAATGCATTTTCTGGTTAATGGTATTATGCATTTAGCTTGTGTTTGTGGTTTTTGAATTGATCGGTCAATAGATTAAGCCTCTTCTGGAGGACGTATTGGATTTAAGATTCTTGAGGCTTGTTGGGAGGTTGTTCCAGGATTTTGGTCCAGTTATCGAAAAAGCTCTGCAAGCAGTTTCTGTTTTCCTGAGTTCAACGTGCAGAGTATCATCATTTCGTGTGAATCGATTGTTCTTTCGCATCGAGAATAAATGTGCGTTTATGAATTCTGATCGACTCGTGGAGTGCCAGTTTGTTGTCGATATTGAGCCACTGTAATTTTTCGAGGAGAGGACTTACGTGGTCTCATTTTCTGTGGCTACCATCGCATGTTATTCATGCCGCAAAGTTTATACAACGTTGCACTTTCTCTCTTTGAGTTTGATGCATTTCCCCCAAATTGAAAGACAGTAGCTGATGTGAGAAAATACTAGAGCGTGGACAATCAGTAGTCTAGATTCGAAATTCGATTTTTTTTTTTGGAGTTTAGGAAAAAAAGTGTTCCATTTAACTTGGAACACTGAGTAGTTACGTGGTGTTTGAAGGAAAGATCGGGATCAAACCATACTCCCAGACTTATAACTTTATCTTCAACAGGAATGTCAGATTTGCCTATCCTGATAGAGAACCGGCCTGAAGAGTCCATTCCAGTAGTACTTCAGTTTAATTTTTATTGTATTAGTTGCCCAGCATAAATGTGCTGCCCAGTTTCAAAGTTGCAAGCCTCTGAAAGACTGCGACAGAGGTTGCCTCCTTAGTTGTTTCCACCTATCTAACTCAGAAGGGCGGTGGATTGGTCTCCAGTGCTTGTCAAGCCGGGTTTTGAACGTGTTGGCGTCGTTGCAATTTACCACATCATGTGGTAAACGGTTCCAGATTGTTGGTGTCGTGAACGAAAAGAACATTTCGGCAACTGATGGTTAGAAGGGTTTTAACTAAAAAAATTGTCCATTGCTTCTAGTCTTTTTATTTTGATCTTTATCAGAGAGCGTTTCAGGGCTGGCTCTAGTAAGCCATGCAGATATTTGTTGGTTTCTATTACCTGACCTCTCAGTAGCCTGCTGGTCTTTGTTGGTATGGCTTGGATCTCAGTTCTTGGGCAATTTTTGTTGCTCGGTGTTGAGCCCGTTTCGTTTTGTTGATTTCCCCTCTTTGGTGAGGAAATCAAAATTGGTTGCAAATTACTAGAGAAGTATGCATTGAAAGCATGATGTTATTGTAAGTGCGGTGAAAATTTCTGGATGTAAAGCCTGAACTCAAATTAAAATCTTAAAACTAGCATTCCCTTGGATTCTTTATTTCAGATAATTGGTTATCAATAATCCAAGATCTCGTTTCAGGTCCACTTCAGAGAAGTTCTGTTCTGCCATCAGGTAGTCGGATTTTCTATTGCAAGTTCCAATATGCATTACTACATTACTCAACATTGGAGTTCATTTGCCACTTGCCGGCCCACTCTACTAGTTTATTAGGGTCCCTTTGAATAGTTATACGATCCTGCTCGCAGTTCGCCTCATATCAGAGTTCGGTGTTTTCGGCGCATTAGGATATCTTGCTAACGATGCCGGTGTCGTGGTCATTCGGGTATGTTATGAAGAGAAAAGGCCCAACTGCACTCCCCTGTGGTACTCTTGATACTCCCATTTATACCGTGAACCTTCACTTATTTCATCAAGCGTTCACGGGCCTCCTTATTGAACACTTTTTGGAACTCTAGATATATAAGGTGATAGTATATTTCAGTCAGTTAATTGAAAACATCTCGAGGATTTGTAATTTTTTTCAGAATCCATGATGGGCATCTTTGATTAGGTTATTTGAATCAAAGTGGCAGGATATTCTTGCTTCAATCGGTCTTTCCAAAGGTCTTGCCGCCAATGGACGTTAGACTGACTGGTCTGTAACTACCTGGCTCTTTCCTGCTTCCCTTCTTGGAAATGGCTGTAATGTTTACTCTCTCCCAATCAGCTGGATCGCAACCAGCACTCGCGAATCCATTAATTATCTCCGTTATTAGACAGCCAATGATTTCGGAGAGATTTTTCAGTCTCTTGGATGAAGATCATCTGGTCCTGTAGTTTTGTAGACGTTTGTTTTTTTGGTTGCTCCTGTACCTCTTTGACACTCAAATGAATGTTTTTTTTGAAGGTTGCAGTTCCTCATATAATTCTACTTCTGGGATATTGTTCGTATCTTCATTGGTGAATACGCTAACAAAATAGTCGTTGAGTATATTTGCAGAGTCAATCTCGGAAGATTTTAGAGCACCTACTGTTTCCTATAAGGTCAAGGCTGTCATGAAAACGCGTTCCTCATTCACATTAGCATAGAATGCTTTCGATTATGCTTGCCCATTCTAGGTACACTAATCTCCTTATTTCTCGATGCGCTTCTGACCACCTTGCTTATTCTTCGTTCAGCATGCGTATAGGGTTGTTGGGATTCTTGCGAGAACTTAGTTTGTTGAGATTGAAACAGCCCCACACTGTGAGCAATGGCTCGTGCAATATCATTGTTCAGCCATGAGGGATGATTAATATGCATTATTTTCATCACAAAGCATCCCTCTGCGCTCCTACGTTCAAATTGGAGCCCAAGGTCTACGCTTCTAATTCCATCGCAAAGGCATTCAAAATTGGCTCGTCTGAAGATGTAGCTACATCTGCTGGTTCCCATACTTCGATGTGCAGCGATTTGAAATTCTATAGTATGGTGATTATTCTTGCTTTGATTGTTACATGATCTGTTAATTTAGTTTTAGTCAATAATAGAAGCTCTAGATTCAACCTCTGGTTGATGCGTCCACATATTGTTTCGGTTGTTGACATTGACAAGTCGCATCATCTTGCTACCCCGTCCTTGGGCCTTCCGTGTTGCCCAGTTGATGTCAAGATGATTAAAGTCCCCATTATGTTCGTTACATG
>SDVV010021704.1:0-13080 GCA_016164225.1 Gammarus roeselii
CAGAATGCCGATGCCCCTGCGCGTCGCTCGATGATTCATCAGAATGCCGATGCCCCTGCGTGTCGCTCGATGATTCATCAGAATGCCGATGCCCCTGCGCGTCGCTCGATGATTCATCAGAATGCCGATGCCCCTGCGTGTCGCTCGATGATTCATCAGAATGCCGATGTCCCTGCGCGTCGCTCGATGATTCATCAGAATGCCGATGCCCCTGCGCGTCGCTCGATGATTCATCAGAATGCCGATGTCACTGCGCGTCGCTCGGGGTTGATCCGCTGGTCGAGAGAGGTTATGTCCAAAGTTTCAATAGACTTATAATAGCCTCGATAACTTTGATTGATGACGAAAATTACTTTAAAATAAATGATAAACAATAATATTCGAGCTTTTAATTGTCAACAGATGACGTGGCATTAAGAACAAAAGGGCTAGGTTAGGATCACCTGATGGCTCGTAACCTTTCATCAATGTTTCCCCATTCAATGACTCACATGTGAAATACAGCTAAAGAGGGAAATTTCGAAACAGGAGAGCTTAGTTCAATAATTAGTATGTTTTTCATCTAGTGTTAGAGGATTTCATGCTTATTCCCTTCTGAAACTAATTTCAATGAACATTGTGGATACAGTTTACGTCATCATCAATATGGTTGTAGGTTAGATATCATCACCAATACAGTTATATATTTAACATCATCCCCAATATGGTTGTATGTTTTACGTCATCACCCATATGGTTGTATGTTGTTTCAAGTCATCACCAATATGGCTATATTTTTGACATCATCCCCAATAGCTATGGTTGTATGAATTACGTCATAACCAATAGGGATTTATGATTTACGTCATCAGCAATATGGTTGAATGTTTTACATCATCAACAATATGGTTGTATGTTTTACGTCTTCACCAATAAGGTTGTATGTTTCACGTCATCACCAATATGGTTGAATGTTTCACGTCATTACCAATGGGGTTGCATGATTTACGTCATCACCAATATATTTATATGTTTTACATCATCATCAATATGGTGGTATGTTTTACGTCATCACCAATATGGTTGTATGTTTCACGTCATCACCAATACGGTTGTATGATTTACGTCTTTACCAATATATCTGTGTGATTTACGTTATCACCAACATGGTTGTTTGTCTTACGTCATCACAAATATGTTTGTATGATTTACATAATTACCAATATGGTTGTATGATTTACGTCATTACCAATATGGTTGTATGATTTACGTCATCACCAATATGGTTTTATGTTATCCCATCACCAACATGGTTATATGTTTTACGTCATAATCAATATGTTTGTATTGTTGATGTCGACATCGTTGACTTTCCACACCACTGGTAATTCCTTGATAATCGTCAGGATAATCCGGATCATGCCATCAACAATAATAATTACAATAGATTGGAATGTGAAATCGGTTCCTGTGCCCCCTTGACGGGTTCCTATCAAGATAATAATTCGATGGCCATCAGTGGATTGGCCGAGCGTCCAATTAATGCCTTGATAAAATGCAGTCCTATTAAATCTGTTCGCGATTCGGCGGCGCTCTATTTACGCTATCTTTATGAGTCTCAACCGCTGCCAGCGACCAAGCTTAGAGGAACAGTTCAGAGTTTCACCATCAAGAATGACTGACATAAAGAATAGTAAATAGAGTATACAAATATCTTTATTGCTCTAAGGTATTTGCATGTTTACTTTCATCGATTTATCTGTCACGTTTGGCCAATAAATGTTGCATCAATGCAATGATTAATTAATGTAGCGTCAGTAATTCCATTGTATTGGTGCTCACCTCTTAATACCGTGACAGGACGTGGCAGTGCTCACCTCTTAATACCGTGACAGGACGTGGCAGTGCTCACCTCTCAATACCGTGACAGGACGTGGCAGTGCTCACCTCTTAATACCGTGACAGGACGTGGCAGTGCTCACCTCTTAATACCGTGACAGGACGTGGCAGTGCTCACCTCTTAATACCGTGACAAGACGTGGCAGAGCTCACCTCTTAATACCGTGACAGGACGTGGCAGTGCTCACCTCTTAATACCGTGACAGGACGTGGCAGTGCTCACCTCTTAATACCGTGACAGGACGTGGCAGTGCTCACCTCTTAATACCGTGACAGGACGTGGCAGTGCTCACCTCTTAATACCGTGTCAGGACGTGACAGGAAGCGCTTCAAGGTCTTAAGGCCGGAGTCAAGAGTGAACGAATGATAGTCTTTTCTTGTTATATATAGTTTGTCGACGCTGAGTTTCGTATTTCCGACAAAATCGAAGACCAGTGCCGCCTATAAGTCTGCAGACGCACGTGCTAACCTCGGCCACTGATGGAAGAGATTGGTTAGGAAGGAAATATTTCCACAACTGGACTGGTTGTAGTAATTTATTACTTTATTCTATTCCTTTGTCCATGTTCCGAGAGGCGGAGTTGGTCAAGTTACTCAGAAATGTATTCAAGTACATCATGGACCCGGCTCCGATTTGTTGTCCCATCTCGACCCCTCGCGCTTCCGTGTCGGCCCACTTATAAGGATTTGGATATGACCCTTACAGCATTGGCATTGTGCGCAACACCGTACATACATCAACACTAATCAGAACACAGTCATCATGAATGAGGTCCTTGTAGCATTAGCATGATGTGCAATACTGTACAACTATATTAATCAGTACACAGTCATCATGGAACACTACGTCTTGCGCAACATGTTCCACCATCACATTCGTTCGATACTGCTAATTAAAAGCTTGCTCCAAAAATATATATTACCCTGCCTATAGTAGATAACCCAATATTTGAGCTCCTGATGATCTATGTTTGGAATTGTGCTACTTTGTGTCCATGTTGGATATTCACCTCAAGTTAATATAACGTGAACCAACTGACTTATAACATTATATTGCGGTCAGTGTGAAGTTATTTAATAACTGTTGATTACCAGTACTCGGAATTGTAAGCCAAAAAACATATTTAAGAAGAGCAGCCGGAGATTACATCCCCTTTTCAGAGTCATCACATTGGTTATAAGACCCTCACACCAAAGACATCCTCTTTCCAGGGTCATCACATCGGTTATAAGACCCTCACACCAAAGGCATCCTCTCTGCAGAGTCATAACATCGGTTATAAGACCCTCACGCCAAAGACATCCTCTTTCTACAGTCATCACATCGGTTATAAGACCTTCACACCAAAGACATCCTCTTTCTATAGTCATCACATCGGGTATAAGACCCTCGCACCAAAGACATCATCTTTCTAGAGTCATCACATCGGTTATAAGACCCTCACACCAAAGACATCCTCTTTCTAGAGTCATCACATCGGTTATAAGACCCTCGCACCAAAGACATCCTCTTTCTAGAGTCATCACATCGGTTATATGACCCTCGCACCAAAGACATCCTCTTTCTAGAGTCATCACATCGGTTATAAGACCCTCTCACCAAAGACATCCTCTTTCTAGAGTCATCACATCGGTTATAAGACCCTCTTACCAATGACATCCTCTTTGCAGTCATCACATCGGTTATAAGACCCTCGCACCAAAGAAATCCTCTTTCTAGAGTCATCACATCGGTTATAAGACCCTCACACCAAAGACATCCTCTTTCTAGAGTCATCACGTCGGTTATAAGACCCTCGAACCAAAGACATCCTTTTTCTAGAGTCATCACATCGGTTAAAAGACCCTCGCACCAAAGACATCCTCTTTGTAGAGTCATCACATCGGTTATAAGACTCTCGCACCAAAGACATCCTCTTTCTAGAGTCATCACATCGGTTATAAGACCCTCGCACCAAAGACATCATCATTCTCGAGTCATCACATCGGTTATAAGACTCTCGCACCAAAGACTGCTGTGCATGTGTCACTGAGGAGTAATCGCTTCGAAGGTGTCCTGAAATGTCGTCATTTAAAGGCGCCTTCGACGACAAAATTTAACGTGCCATGAAACGAATGGGGAGGAACGATCTGTTTGACAACATGCGACCCCCGTCAAGTTGTGTTTGATCGTCACAATCATGCTCATGTCTCTGTTTAAGTAGTTGAGATCATGTTTTCTGGTGACATTAGTGGAACAGATGTCATGAGGAGGATTCATAACTTAATTTCGTCATCTCAGAAGAGGTGTCCATTATTTTCCGGTAATGTTAATATTGTATCCGTGATTTAAATCACATTCACGGTGAGCCGTTAATGCGATCAGGGGCCCAATTTTTCTGTTGGTTACGGTTCAAGCCGCAATTTTTCGGAAGGAAAACAATTATCACAGTTAAATTGTGGTTGACGAAATGTTTGTGAGGAGGAAGTTGGATGTGTTGGCGTTGAGTGAGACGAATTTAAAAGGTAAGGTCAAATGTGAGTTTGCTGTGGTAAGTGAAGAAAGTCTGGTGTGGAGGAAGGCTGGGTACGAAAAAGTGTGATGTTGATATTGAGTGATCGGCTGGCTGGTAGCGTTACCGAGTGGACGGAGGTGTCGTAAAGATTGATGTGGGTGAAAGTTAAGTTAGACGTAGAAAGATGGGTATTTGTGAGTGCATATGGTCCAGGTAGCAAGAAGAGTGAGGAGGAGAGGGTGCAATTTTGGACTGACCTGAGTGAGTGTATCGAGAATTTTGGAGGTCAATTCAATGTGATTGTACTGGGTGACCTTAATGCAAGAGTTGGAGACGTAGTGGTGGAGAATGTGATAGAAAGGGATGACGTTCCCGGTAGAAATGACAGTGGAGATAACCTGATAGGCCTGTGTATGGAGCAGGAGTTGGTGGTCGGGAACAGTTTGTTCAAGAAGCGAGATATCCGCAAGTAGACATGGGTAAGGAGGGCCGCAGTGTAGTGGTGGAGAGAGAGCGGATGGATTTTGTGCTGATTTCGAGGAGAGTGGTGGGGAGGCTGATGGATGTGAGAGTGTTGAGAGGGGAGGGTTGAGTAGTGTCTGATCATCTGCTGGTGGAAGGTAGATTAAGAGTGGAGGTGGAAGGGCAACACAAGAGTAGAAGGAGGAAGAGAGATAGTAGAAGTGAGTGAACTGAATTTGAGAAGCAGAGCTCAGGAGTTCCAGCAGGCGTTGAGGGAGGAATATGACAACGTGAGAGGACAGGACCTGAGAGTTGTGAAGGAAGAATGGGAGATATTAAAAGATACGTTGCTGAGATGTGCGAAAAATGTGTGCGGTGCGCGCCGTGTGGGCGGGTGCCAAAGAAAGGGTTGCTAGTGGTGGAACGAGAAGGTCAAACTGACGGTGGCACGGAAAGTAGGAGCGTTTGAGATGTGATTGCAGGTGAAGTCGGTGGTGGAATATGAAAGATATAAAGAGATGAAAACCAAGTGAAGCGGGTGGTGAGGAGATCTGAAAATGACGCTGATGCCAGGTTACGCAGACGGTTGTGCCAGAATTTTGAGGAGGACACAAAATATGTTCTGGAAATGGGTGAAGAGGGTGAGAAAGGGAGAGACCGGAAATGAAGAGGTGGTGAAAGATGAAAACGGCCAGTTGTTGTCGGGAAGTGATGAACGGAAGAGGTGGGCCGAATATTTTGATGAGTTGTAGAATGTCGAGGATGACAGAGAGGCTGACTTGTAGCTGTGGGTGGTGGTGCTCGCATGCCAGTTTTGGGAGAAAGACTTGTTGCGGACATTAACGGGTAAGAGGTGCAGGAGGCGGCGGAGGTGATGAAAGCAGGGAAAGCCCCTGTTTTGGATGACGTTGAGACCGAGTGCCTGAAAACGGGTGGAATAACGATTGTCGAATGTTAGGTGAGGCTACTGAACTTGTGTTTAGTGGCAGGCGTGGTACCGATTGAGTGGCGCAGTGCTTGCATTGTTCCTTTGTATAAGCGCAAAGGAGATAGAGATGAATGCTGCAACTCGAGAGGTCAGTCTGTTATGGGTGGTTGGTAAGTTGTACGGGAGAGTGCTGATGAAAAGGATTAGAGACTGCGTAATTAGGGAGGAACAGTGTGGCTTTAGGAGTGGTAGAGGATGGGCCCATCAGTTTTTTGCAGTGAGGCAGGTCTGTGAGAAGTACCTTGCAAAGGGAAAGGATGTGGACTGGGCCTTCATGGATCTGGAAAAGGCATGCGACAGAATTGACCGGGAAGTGCTGTGGAGGGCGTTGCGTTTGAATGGAGTGGGGGCGATATCTGTTGAAAGCGGTGCAGAGTTTCTATGTTGGCAGCCGAGCATGTGTCAGAGTGGGAAGCGAGGTGAGTGATTGGTTCACAGTGAAAGTGGGACTGAGACAAGGCTGCGTGTTGTCTCCATGGCTGTTCAATCTCTATATGGATGGAGTGTTCAGGGAGGTAAACGCGAGTGTGCTGGGTCGTGGCTTAGAGCTGTTGAACGCTAATGGGAGGAGTTGGCAGTTAAGCCAGTTGCTATTTGCGTATAATACGGCGCTGGTGGCGAATTAAGAAGAGAAGCTCTGTTGGTTAGTGTCTAAGTTTGGTAGAGTGTGTGAGAGGAGGAAGCTTCGAGTGAACGTGGGTAAAAGTAAAGTAATGAGATGCTCGAGGACTGTGGATGCGAGCAAAACACGTATCCTCTTTAATGGAGAGCTGTTGTAGCAAGTTCAGTGTCTTATTTATCTGGGCTCCCATGTGGAGGTGACTGAACTAGTGGAAACGGAAGTTAAGGCTCGAGTGAAGGAGTGGTGTAAAGTGTTGGATGCACCGAAGAGTGTAATGAGCTGTTGGACGTGGAGGATGGATGCAGAGATAGGATTGTATGAGGGTGTTGTTGTCCCAACTGTGCTCTACGGAGCTGAGACTTTGGGGGTGAGAGCAGAGGAGAGAAGAAGGTTGAATGTTTTCGAGATGAAACGTTTGAGGAGCATGGCTGGAGTTAAGTTGAGAGGCCGGATCACCAACGACGTGGATCGAATCTGGACGGGGATGGTGAAGGAGTTGGAGGACAGAGTGGATTCGCGTGTTCTGAGATGGTTCGGGCACGTGGTGAGGATGAATGAAGGAGATTGGTAAAAAGGGTGGTGAAGGCGGAGGCGAGTGGTCGCAGGCCTAGAGGTAGATCGAGGTTTAGGTTGATGGATGGAGTGAAGCAGGCGTTGGAAAGAAGAGAGTTGAATGTGGAAGTGGCGAGAGAGCGTGCAATGAACAGCCGTTAGTGGAGAACGGTTGTGAATGGTTGATTTGTAACGCTGCTCTGATGAGCTTTCCCGCCCTTGGCATCATGTTGTCGAGATGGTCATTGGTGGGGGGGCCGGTCATCATGATGCGGCGGGGGTAAACGGGTGAAAGCTGCCGGGCCCTGCTGCTGATAACGGATCCTCAGACTGCACTAGTGACCCAGAGTGTGTGTTGCGGGGTCACCGGCCGGACCCTATAGCACGAAAGAGCTAGTTGTGTGAGTGTGAGCGTATGATGGTGTGAGGTGCACCTTGCTGTCGGCATCCCCCTTTCTGGGGGATTCGGCCTAGTGTCTGTATCCGTATCTGTAAATTGTGACCCCAAAACACGTCAATTTATTAAAAAAAAAAAGATGGTTTAACAACTTATGGATCACGTTTCAGTCATATAGGTTTTTTGACGATACTGATAGCTTTGGTTTCATAGGCCTGACAAATATGAAGTGGTAGGAGACGCCCAAGCTTGATTAGAAAAAGCAAAAAATTATATAGAAAACCCATTTTGGAAATTCTGTTTTTGAGGAAGCAGCTCATTGATCAAGGTTATTGTTTGCCCGAGGAGTCAAGATTTGCATACACGTGTTTGTTCACGTGTTTAACATTTCTGTTTACCCCGGAACAGTCAGTTTGGATTCAAAGAGGGCTATGGAACTGAAATGGCGGTATTCGCATTGAAACAAACTGTCGAGTATTACTGATGTTGAGACTCACGTGTTTTTCTGGGATCTTTGGACGGTAATTGAGGGAGCCCTTCTTCATATTGTGCACTTGCTTGTGTTTTGGTACAGGGAACAGGAATTCTTAGTGCGATGGGGTAGTTCGAAATCGGCCACTTATCATTGTAAAAACGGAATTAGGCAGGGGGTCAGCTATCGCCACTGTTGTATAACGTGTACACTGATGAGCTGAATTACCTTCTAAGTAGAGAAAACCAAGGGTGTCACATCGCCAACTGTTGTGTTAACAATCTTAGTTATGCAGATGATATGGTGCTGTTAGCACCGACTCTCTCAGCATTGCAAAAGCTTCTTGATATCTGTAATAATTTTGCTGAACCTCAAGATATTCTATATAACACTGCAAAAACTGTATGTATGTAAGTTAGACCGAAGGGTCCTAGTCACTACCTATCGACTGAGATAAAACTAGGCGGTGTTGCACTGGATTATGTGGATGAATTTCAATATCTAGGCCTCATCATCACAGCAGATTGCACTGATGACAAGGATGTTGCAAAGCAAACAAGGCAGCAAAATGCAGTTGGTAACATGCCGATAAGAAAATACTCGTTTGCACCATAAATGCTAAAATCCAGCTTTTCAAATCATATTGTTACCCGATTTATTGCAATGCTGTGGCGAAAATACTACAAATAAAGCGTGAGGAAATTGACAGTGAATTACAATGACACATTTTGACGGCTGATGCAGGTCCATAGCTCGACGTCAGCGAGCAGGTTTTTTTGCTGAAAACCAATCAAATCACATCAAGGTACTGTTCCGTAAAGCGGCACACAGCCTTATGAGTCGAGTTATGAGCTCCCCAAATGAAATCCTCGTTGCAATCTGCTCTGGTGATGCGCTCGCTGCCTCGTCATTGCTAAGGCGATGGAGAGAATTAATATACGCATAGGTAGAATAGAGCTGTATGCCTTAACTTATTCCTAATTGAGTGCGGTAATTGTATAACTTTGTTACCACTGTAACCCTAAAATGAGATGTATCAATTGTAATGCTATGCCCATGATGGTTTTTAATAAAGTTTTTGCTATTATTAATATTGTAATTCAAGTCATTCATATATTCATTGTTCGAAAAATTCTTCATTGACTGCGTTAGCGGACCTAACACGACATGGCCGGGTCAAAAATGGCAAGGATTACCCTCATGCAGAGTCTTTCGATAGTGAAACTGTTCCGGAATTTCCAGAATACTGCGGTGAGGTCTGAATTGGTCCGACATATTGAGGGTATACCCGTGCACTACGAGGCCTGAGATGACCCGACATATTGAGGGCACACCCGTGCACTGCGAGGCCTGATATGACCCGACATATTGAGGGAACACCCGTGCACTGCGAGGCCTGAGATGACCCGACATATTGAGGGCACACCCGTGCACTGCGAGGCCTGAGATGGCCCGACATATTGAGGGAACACCCGTGCACTGCGAGGCCTGAGATGACCCGACATATTGAGGGAACACCCGTGCACTGCGAGGCGTGAATTATCGCAACATATTGAGGGTATACCCGTACACTGCAAAACCTGAACTGTCCCGACATATTTAGGGTACACCCGTGCACTGCGGGCCTAAATTGTCCCGACATATTGAGAGTATACCCGTGCACTGCGGGCCTAAATTGGCCCGACATATTAAGAGTATGCCCGTGCACTGCGGACCTAAATTGCCCCGACATATTGAGAGTATACATGTGCAGTGCGGACTTAAGTTGGCCGGACATATTGAGAGTATACCCGTACCCTGCGAGGCGTGAATTATCGCAACATATTGAGAGTATACCCATGCACTGCGGGCCTAATTTGGCCCGAAATATTGAGAGTATACCCTTAACCTGCGAGGGATGAATTATCGCAACATATTGAGAGTATACATGTGCACTGCGGACCTAAATTGGCCCGACATATTGAGAGTATACATGTACACTTCGGACCCAAGTTGACCCGACATATTGAGAGTATACCCGTACCCTGCGAGGCGTGAATTATCGCAACATATTGAGAGTATACCCGTGCACTGCGGGCCTAAACTGTCCTGACATATTGAGAGTATACCCGTGCACTGCGGACCTAAATTGTCCCGACGTATTGAAAGTATACCCGTGCACTGCGGGCTCAAATTGGCCCGACATATTGAGCGTATACCCGTGCACTGCGGACCTAAATTTGCCCGACATATTGAGAGTATACCCGTACCCAGCGAGGCGGGAATTATCGCAACATATTGAGAGTATACCCGTGCACTGCAGCCTAAATTGACCCGACATATTGAGAGTTTACTCGTGCACTACGAGGCCTGAATTGGCCGGACATATTGAGAGTACACCCGTACCCTGCGAGGCGTGAATTATCGCAACATATTGAGGGTATACCCGTGCACTGCGGACCTAAATTGGCCTGACATAATAAGAGTTTAAATGTGCACTGCGGGCCTAAATTGGTCAAACATATTGAGAGTATACCCAGGCACTGCGGACCTAAATTGGCCGGACATATTGAGAGTATACCCGTGCACTGCGGACCTAAATTGGCCCTACATATTGAGAGTTCCAACGTGCACTGCGGACCTAAATTGGCCGTCTAATCTGTTTTTGATTGGCCAATCACGGGCCGTCAGGAACATGCCAACAATTGAGGAGCCGAAGCCTTCGAAGCCGTAAGAGCAATTCACTCCCTGTTAAACCTGAACTCTCAACCTATGGGAACGAAGTAAATACATTTCCTCTGAGCTGTTGTCTGCAGATGTTACCTGAATTTATGTATTTCTTTGTCATCTATTGTTTGTAGGCATAGGGATCGTCAGTGCCCGGATGTTCGAGATGATGAAAGGATTAATATGAGCAATTTATTGTCTTATTACGATTCTGGTGTGTGACTACACATGATTGTAATACTAGATCTCAATTTATATGTGTCATGGCTTCCTTGTACTGAACGATCTTCAATTGTCAATTTTAAATAGTGATTCTAATGAATGGATTAATTTTATCCTTGCTCATTGCAGTAGTTCTTCTTTGGGACGAGCTCATCTAATATACGTTAAGCAGTTCTAATACGGAGTAATCAACACTACCCTCAGATTTCTTGTGAAAAACCTAATTGAAACTCGTCAAGCAACAAGTTCCAACTCATCTCAAGTCGTTTGAACCTCAGTCTCTGTTTTGACCGCTGCGCAAAATTGAATTTTATTTTTTTTCCCGTTTCAGACTATTTTTGTCAGCATCAATTGTCTGCGCTCGTTCTTTTTGGTGGATGCGGGATTTATTACTTAGAAGAAGTGACCGAACAGGTAAAGTAGGGTGAGATTACACGGTCATGTCACCAGGTGAACTCACCTTCATCTACAACAAACGAAGCCAACGCACTGAAATTCTCACATTGATAATTTGGAACCTTTCAATTATCAAAGCTTTCGAAAATATTTTCAGCTTTGATAAATCGCGCAGCTTCGGCAGTATTTAAAGTATGACATATCCTGAAGGTACTGTATAGTGCCATGACTGAGGCTTTGCAAAGCACCGTTGATTAGAGGCGAGTCTCGCCTCAGGTTTCCCTTAACACCCCAAACAGACATGGTTGGGAATCATTTCTGAAGTATTCCCAATCTATTCGTCATTGGCCGGGAACGGACGCTGCACGTAAATAAACCTACGACTCATCACTATTCTCCTCTGTTGAACGGCATGCTAGAGTGATAAGCCTATGACTTTAAACACCATTTCCCCTATATAACGACATGCTACAGTGATAAGCCTATTACTCTAAACACTTTTCTGTCCTGTTAACGACATGCTACAGTGATACGCCTATGACTCTAAACACTGTTCTCCCCTGTTAACGACATGCTACAGTGATAAGTCTATGACTCTAAACACTATTCTCCCCTGTTAACGACATTCTACAGTGATAAGCCTATGACTCTAAGCACTATTCTCCCCTTTTGACGACATGCTACAGTGATAAGCCTATGACTCTAAACACTATTCGCCCCTGCTGAACGACATGCTACAGTGATAAGCCAATGACTCTAAGCACTATTCTCCCCTGTTAACGACATGCTACAGTGATAAGCCTATGACTTTAAACACTTTTCTTCCCTGTTGAATGACATGCTGCAGTGATAAGCCTATGACTTGTAGTACTAGTCTCCCCTGTTGAACGACATGCTACAGTGATAAGCCTATGACTCTAAACACTATTCGCTATTATTCAGTTACTTATCACTGTAGCATGTCGTTCAGCAGGGGAGAATAGTGTTTAGAGTCATAGGCTTATCACTGTAGCATGTCGTCAAAAGGGGAGAATAGTGCTTAGAGTCATAGGCTTATCACTGTAGAATGTCGTTAACAGGGGAGAATAGTGTTTAGAGTCATAGACTTATCACTGTAGCATGTCGTTAACAGGGGAGAACAGTGTTTAGAGTCATAGGCGTATCACTGTAGCATGTCGTTAACAGGACAGAAAAGTGTTTAGAGTAATAGGCTTATCACTGTAGCATGTCGTTATATAGGGGAAATGGTGTTTAAAGTCATAGGCTTATCACTCTAGCATGCCGTTCAACAGAGGAGAATAGTGATGAGTCGTAGGTTTATTTACGTGCAGCGTCCGTTCCCGGCCAATGACGAATAGATTGGGAATACTTCAGAAATGATTCCCAACCATGTCTGTTTGGGGTGTTAAGGGAAACCTGAGGCGAGACTCGCCTCTAATCAACGGTGCTTTGCAAAGCCTCAGTCATGGCACTATACAGTACCTTCAGGATATGTCATACTTTAAATACTGCCGAAGCTGCGCGATTTATCAAAGCTGAAAATATTTTCGAAAGCTTTGATAATTGAAAGGTTCCAAATTATCAATGTGAGAATTTCAGTGCGTTGGCTTCGTTTGTTGTAGATGAAGGTGAGTTCACCTGGTGACATGACCGTGTAATCTCACCCTACTTTACCTGTTCGGTCACTTCTTCTAAGTAATAAATCCCGCATCCACCAAAAAGAACGAGCGCAGACAATTGATGCTGACAAAAATAGTCTGAAACGGGAAAAAAAATAAAATTCAATTTTGCGCAGCGGTCAAAACAGAGACTGAGGTTCAAACGACTTGAGATGAGTTGGAACTTGTTGCTTGACGAGTTTCAATTAGGTTTTTCACAAGAAATCTGAGG
>SDVV010021705.1:0-13080 GCA_016164225.1 Gammarus roeselii
ACCGTTCCTTTTGTGTGTGAACAAAAAATCATTCATTCGTTGTGCGCCCATGTTCAGCTATGGAAGTAAGATGCCTATTTCCGTTCACACCCGGTCCCATTTCTCCGTTACATGTTGTAACACACCCTATAAAGGTTACTATTTACGATTTGATAGTCTTGACATATAATTGCATGGATATTTAAGTGAAAATTTAGAATTTAAAACAATACCTCAACGTGTGTCTACGAATAAAGATTGCTATGTCATCTATATACTCGCCGCCGTTTACACACGGTCCCTTTTTGCTCAATAACACGTTCTGATAATTTGATTTGGATCTCCTGAATTGATGTTCATTTTGTTCATTATACATACAGCATATTTGTGTACATTTATGTATAGTTTCAAGGTGAACCGAATACCATACTGCTCATGAATGAATAAAGATGAGCAGTATGGTATTCGGTTTACCTCAAAACCCCGTAGCGGGGGTGTTGGAATCCTGACTGCTACGTGTCGTTGGAGGCGACTTAAAGAGGAACCCTGTAGCCGGGGCTTAAAATACTGCTACCGCAACCCCTGCGTGTTGCATGAGGCGACTAAGAAGGGCTGAGCGAGGGGCTAGAAATCCCCTCATGCGTAAATTTTTTGCCATAAAAGACGGCAAAACGAGCGGGGGGAAAAAGGCTCACGCCACTCCGAACCCTATTGTTAGGGTCGTTGAATGTGCGTGGTTGTAGTACGAATGAAGCAAAGAGGCGAGAGATTAGTGATATGTTTGTGAGGAGGAAGTTAGATGTGTTGGCGCTGAGTGAGACTAAGTTGAAGGGTAAGAACGAGTGTGTGTTTGGAGTGGTAAGTGGAAGAAAGTCAGGCGTGGATGAAGGTTGGGCACAAGAAGGTGTGGTGTTGTTATTAAATGATCGACTGGCTAGTAGCGTTACTGAGTGGAAAGAGGTGTCCTCAAGATTGATGTGGTAAAAGTATTGTTTGACGTAGAAAATGGGTATGTGTGAGTGCGTACGGACCTGGTAGCAAGAGGGGTGAGGAGGAGAGGGGTAATTTTGGGCTGACCTGAGCGTGTGAATTGAGAGTTTTGGAAGTCACTTCAATGTGGTTGTACTGGGCGACCTTGATGTGAGAGTGGGAGATGCAGCAGTGGATAATGTGGTAGGGAGGTATGGCGTTCCTGGTAGGGATGACAGTGGAGAAAACCTTATAGGCTTATGCATGGAGCAGGAGCTACTCGTCGGAAACAGTCTGTTTAAGAAGCAAAATATCCACAAGTACACATGGGTAAGGATGACCCAGGGTGAAGTGATGGAGAGAGCGCTGATGAATTTTGTGTTGATTTCGAGGAGAGTGGTGCGGAGGCTGTTGGATGTGCTGATAATGAGAGGAGAGGGTGGATGAGTGTCTGACCATCTGCTGGCGGAGGAAAGATTGAGAGTGGAGCATAGGTGGAAGGGGAACAAAGGAGTGGGAGGAGGAAGAAATGTTGTGAAAGTAGTAGGTATAACGACGAAACGCGAGTGAAGGAATAAGATAGGGCTTAATTAGCTGTAGGTAGGGGGAGAAGGTCAGGCGCATAGGGACGCCAAAACCCAAATAGTGGGTAGAGGGAGGGGGTCAGGCGCATTGTGACGACAAACCGCAATTGAGACAATGTAATAGTTAAGATGTATTTAATTACATTAGGTGTCCAACTTAGTCAACATATAACTCGGACATTGTAATTTAGGTCCATTTTATCACATTTGTGGCCCTGTTAATTACTTTTTGGGGTATACGAAACGCAAGTGGGATAATGTAATTGTTAGGAAGTATGTTATTTCTTAGTGTGACTGACTTAGTCACTGCATATCTCGGACAATATACTAGAAGTTAAGGCAAATACTCTTGTTTACAAGTGTTAACAAGTGTTTACGAGTGTGGGAAGACAACAACAGGCCTATTGTCCCAAACTGGGTTGCCTTTTGATAGCAAGAGGATTAGTTCTGGAGTAGAACGTCTATGAGGCCTATCAGCTCAAACAAGGTTGCCTTTTGATAGCAAGAGGATTAGTTCTGAAGTGTGCCATTTCTGTTTCGTGTGCCGTTTCTGTTTATTTATAACAGCAGGAAAGGGAACTGCTTAGCTATTTATCGGCGATTTATGTAGAACCTATTGAGCCGCGACTTCTACGTTTCGATTATATTGCTGTTTACAACCTTCGCTGGAAGTTTGTTCCATTCTTAGATCACTCTATACGTGAAGAAATTGCGCGTGATTTCGGGAGAGAAACGTTTCCAACGATTTCGTATCCATTGTTCCTAGTCACTCCGTTTGTATCTAGAGTGAAAAGGCTCGCTCGGTCGACGTTTTCCTTACCCTTCATAATCTTCAACACTTCGATCATCTCGCCTCTGACTCGATGTTTCTCTAGCGAATAAAAATTGAATTCGTACGATTTATTCCGCAGCGAGGGGATGAGTTTGGTAGCTCTACGTTGAACCTTCTCAAGTTTAATAACATCTTTTCTAAGGAATGGAGACCAGAATTGAACGGCATACTCGAGATGCGGTCTAACAAATGCATTAAATAACTTTAGCATACGGTGTTGGTTTATGTACGAGATAGTGCGGAATATCATACCAAGCATTTTGTTGCCTTTCTTGGCAGCATCGTTACATTGCTTGCTGCTTTTCAAGTCGGTACTAATGATGACACCTAATCTCTCTCTTCGGTGACGGGAATGAGTTTCTTTCCAGACATTGAATATTCGTGTTTGGGGTTATGAGGACCTATGTGCAAGCCTTGGCATTTGTCTACATTGAATTTCATGTGCCATTTTTCTGACCAATCAACAATTTTGTTCAAGTCTAGTTGGATCTGCTGACACTCTAGCTCAGTTTGCACTTTTTCTCCGATCTTAGTATCGTCTGTAAACTTGCTAATGTTTGAGAAAACGTTGCTATCGAGATCGTTAGTAAATATTTTAAAGAGAACTGGCCCTAACACGGATCCTTGAGGCACGTCGCTTGTAACATTACCCCAGGGGGAGAAAGCTCCGTTAAGTACAACTCGCTGCCGTCTGTTTGTAAGCCAGCATTTTATCCAGTTGTTAAGCTCACCTCGAATACCGATACCGATATCGATTGAAGATTTTGTGTCGTGGATTTCGATTATATTTCTGAAAAAGAGTAGCAGATTCGTAGGACAGGAACGGTTGTGTCTAAATCAATGCTGAGAGTTGCCAATCAATTTATTTGATTCTAAGAATTCTGTAATTTTACCCGTTATCAAACTTTTCATCAACTTGCCAATGACTGAGGAGAGACTAATTGGACAGTAGTTGCCGAAACACTTTTTTGTCCCCATTTTTTTAAATTGGGGTAACATTGACCTCTTTCCGTTTAGAAGGACATGTGCCATCTGTGAGAGATTGGGTGAAAATGTTTGATTAATGTTCGGCGATTTTGGTATTAGTCTCTTATAGAATTCTGGGATGAATTTGGTCTGGACCTGGAGATTTGGTGACTTTCAATTTATCTATATATTCAATAACTTTGGCGGAGGAAAAGTTCACTGTGGTGAGGGCTTCAATTTGTTTTGAAGCTAGGAGATCATCAGGATTAGGAATATCTTGATTCTCTAACGTAAATACAGAACAAAAGTATTCATTGAGTAGAACACTTATTTTGGTGTCGTTCGTTTCTAGCTCACCAACATCGTTCTCAAGAGGACCTATTACAGATTTTGATTTTTTTTTGCTCCAAATATAATTAAAAAATTGTTACGGATTAGTTTTGGCATTGGCAACAATTTCATTTTCATAATCTTTCTTCTTACGTTTCAGGACCCTCTTTAGATCCCGTCTGCTAATTTTGTATTAATTTTTTGCTACGTCGTCATGTGGATGTCTCTGCTTTATCGAATGCTTTGCTTTCTTCCGTGAATGAAGGCCCTGCAATTCTCCTTTCCAGTACATGGGCTGATAGACTGCTGTTCGCCTGTTTCTGCGCGGGATATGCTCATGTCCAAGCGATTGATTGACATCTTGTCGGAGGGTTATATTTGCTGACACCATTGACTCTATTAAGCTATCAAAATTAGCTAATCTGAAGTTAGAAACTTTTTCGCAGTTTGTTGATGTTTTCAAGTCGACCTCTATCAAAAAACGGATACAGTTGTGGTCACTAGTTCCGAGTGGTTCACCTACTTCGACGTTCGTGACATGAGAGCCGCTTGCACTAAATAGGAGATCAAGAATGTTGCTACCTCTTGTGGGTGTCTTCACCATTTGGGTCATGAACTTATCATCTGCAAAATCAATCAGACGTTGGCCAGTGGCAGTGCATTTGTCTGTTTGCCAATTAATATCGGGGATATTGTAGTTGCCAAGCACAATACTGTATTGTGTTGTGACAACATCGACGAGGGTGCTGTAAAGATCGATATCATCTGCAACCTTGCTTTTAGGGGGGCGATAAACGAGAGGGATTTGACATTTTATATGTTTACCGACTACTTGGATTGATACAATGTCGTGCCTGTTGTTTGGAATGGTAACTTCTAGTATTTGCAGTGTTTTTCATGAGAAACAGCGCTCCTCCTCCCTCTCGGCCTTGTCTATTTTTGTGAAATAGTGAGTAACCGGGAGGAGTAAATTTGCCTAAATAATGTTTGGTGCTCAATTTAATCCACGATTCTGTGATTGATATTATGTCGATACTTTCATTCATTGCAGGGATACCTGATTCTTCGATTTTGTCTCTGAGACTTCTAGCATTCACGTAGTAACATTTGAGATTACCGTTAGTCACATTGACTTGATTTGCTTGACTCATTTTGCTTCTAATCTGAGGTCTTGTGTCGGAGCCAAGACTTTCGTTATCGTGGGTTGTACTAGCGAAGCTGCGACTACTGCCTCTAAGGTCAAGTTAATTACTGTAGGTACATAGAGAGCACCCGGGAGGGGAGGAGGATAGGGGACGATAATATGGGAGTAGAATACGGGGAGGAGAGTGGCCAAGACAAGCTATAATATATCAGTGTCATTTACCTATCGAATCTCGATATGTACTCCTCTCGTTACGAGTTTTGACAGGTTGTTAATACGTACTGTAGACTGTAAGTATGCTTTAATTTTATTTAAGTGGTTTATTTTCCAGAAATGACGGTACGTATTAACATGTTTTGTAAATGTAGGATACATTTTAATAGGTTACTTTTTATCGTATTATATAGTTTTACAGGCCCTCTGTTATTTCAAGGGGTTTTATTGATCGAACATTTTGTTATGTATGACTCATTTGAATAGAAACTTTTGCTGCTCAAACCTGATTTATTTATGGTATTTGATGTCAATACCGTAGTCATAGGATATCGTTGCTCGACCGTAATAATACGTAGATTATGACATGTTTCTCTTTATAAGTGATGACCATAGTTTATACGTGGTATTTTATAGCACAAATTTGATATTGTTTGATTAAATACATTCGCTTTCTTTAGACATTCATCAATTCACAATGTTAAGACTCATTTAGTGAGGCGCAGATTCGTTCACGAATTTTCAATCGGATTGTCTGTGGACAATTAAACAGTGGCGGTATGATTCATATTAACAGGGTTGGCGGTCTAGGACTCATTTTGATAGAGTAGTTCTAAATCGTTTTATTATTTTTCGTAGGTCGGTTGTTTTCTCAATGTTATTTAGTACTCGAACCTTATGTTATGTATAGTAATCGTTGCTCGATCGTTATAATACGTAAATTTTGACATCTTTCTCTTCATAAGTGAGGACCATAGTTTGTACGTGGTATTTTATACCAAGAAATTCGATTTTATTTGATTAAATCCATCCACTTATTCCACGTTGTATGTATATTTGTTTAGTCTGGACTCCTTCTATCGTTTTCTCTAATGTTTAAGACTGCGATCAAAAAAATGTTTTAAAATTAGCTAGGTGACCGAATCATTCTATTAGCTGCTCATGGTGAACAAGGTTATTGGCTACCCTGTGCACCTCAAATGAATCAGAGGGATATTTCGGTGTTGATGAGGCCCTGGAGATTTGCGTTTTACTGGTGTTTCAATCCATATATCTGTGAACAATGGGACATGGTTAAGATTTGTATATATTTTTCATGATATAGATACAAGGGTATGCATAGGAACATTTACATCTTATATATATTTTAGGGTCGGTTACAGTTCTATTTCACGCATTTTCAATACATGTTTCTGTGGACAATCGAGCATGCTTAAGTTTTATTACATGCTTCCAAAGGATTATTTACATACTATGAACAATAACAGGTTAAAACATGTTCAAGTTGACGTATTGTTCGTTATTCACTCTAGTACATACGCCAATGAAGGTCTCACCCGGCTCACACCTCTTACATGTTAAATCCATGTTTACATCAGTTTTCATCAGCCAAGTCACATCTTTTCCGCTTTTTAGTGACTGTAGGACTATTTTCAATGGATTTTTTGGGAATGTACGGATGCCTGTAGGCAAGAGTTGTACATGCGTCGGGATAGTAGCGTTTGTTTTTAAACTTACTGAGGCAGTTTTTAATAGTGCGTACAGTTTGAAGCTGTCATGCTTCCGTGCGAATGTTGTGTATGGTTTTTCTGGTTATGGGTGTCTCTGTACTCTTCATGTTGTATTTTGGCTTGTGTCTGGTAATTGACACCTTTAGCAGCTGATTTTGTGGCGTTAGACTCAAACAACATGCTGTGACACTTGGGTTGCAAGCAGATGATTTTACTCGGGTAGTCATTTGCTGTGGCGCTTTTTAGTAGTCCCAGCTGTCATTTATTGATTCATCGTATAAGAGTTGATTAGTTGGGTATGTATAGGAAGTTCCTTTTTTCAGCCAAGGGGGAGATTGCCGCATTTTTCCGCCTCAATATCGGTCATATCTCTAAACTGGATTAATATCTATCGCACTTCAAAGCTACCCATACAGCATTGCAACTTCGTTGCATGCCATAATGCATATATGCAATCAATGCTAGTCATTCGAGTTGAATTTAGAATATTGCAAGCAAAGATTTATATGATATATCATTTTTATTGATACTAGATTTTAACACATTTATATATATTAGGAAATTACATGGGTTCATCATTTATACGAGAACATAACTATCCACTCCGAAAATTGACACGAGCAACTGTACGAAACATAAGTAATAACTTCGACCTCCCTCTCTTGTGTTAGCTTGATCCTCGGTATCAGTGGCACTCCGTGGATTCTTAATCGATGTTGAGTTATAATCATTTCTCACCTGAAGGTGTCGGCTCATCATATCGGTATAAGATTCATCATCTGGGTGTGCTTTTTTCTCTGATCTATTGGGTTTCTAGACTAACATCCTCCGTACACATTTTAGATAAACGGCGACCTTTGGCAGAAGTGTATGCAGCCCTTGTAATCCTATCCTTGTAACAAAAACTTTGTTTATAGTCTCCAGTGAGCTTTTCTCGACGCTAGTTTTTTAATTAGATTTACAGGTTTGTGAAATCGAATCGTTTCAGGTTTTTTCCTACCATTGCCAACATTACAATTCATTATGTACCCGCAGATTTCCGAAATATACCTAATTTTCCTAGCACTCAAACGTTTAAGACATGATTCTCTCTCCTGTTTCATTACCAACATTTTTGAAACAAAGTCATATATTTATATTGTTTTATTGTGCAATTTTATACTTCTTATACTTGATACCCTTTCATCACCCCATTTGATAATTCAGTTTTCTTCAACTTTAGCAGGTTTTTCTCCACATGACATCTCCTCGGTACCACTATCACACGTTTCAATATCACTGTCACTGGTATCCCTTAAACTTAATGTATCCCACGTGTTTCACAATATTTTTATTATATTCAATTTCGGCTAAGGTTTGGGTGTACGCACCTCATTTCGCCCGATCTATATACGTTTCACGTTTGGTTGATACTGCCATCGCTCTTTCTTTTCTGCTCGCACCCTGTTGAACACTGTCTATATCACTATTTTTGATACCCAGGTCCGGATTATTATGTTCTATCAATACACCTGTAGCATCCTTAGAGCTTGTATTTTTTCTTTAATTTTTAAGAGTATCATATTCAAGATAATGCTGTCCTTTGAGATGTTGCCAAAACCCAAACGTGGAGCTTCATTTGCTTATTAATTTTATCTCCGCACTGCAGATAACACATACCCCCGCATTTTCCTTTCTGGTTAAATATATCCATATCAAACTAGGCGACATCTTTCTACAACAAAAGCAGACCGTTAACTTATTGAGAATAAATCTGATTCCAATTTTTATATCTACTTTAACATGAACATACACGGTTGTTACCGGCGTTTGGCGACATATGCCGGTATAGGTCGATATAATGTATAGCGTATACACGGTTGATACCGGCATATGGCGACATATGCCGGCATATGCTGGTATAATGTAGGCGTATTCACCGTTGATGTCGGCATGATGTAGACATACACACACGTACACACACATTTTTGTATGCATATATAGGATCGGTTAACATCTGTACCTTTTTTTTCCATTAGAAAATCATCCCTTGCTGTTTTTACAAGATATTTAATGTCGATCAGCTTCACGGTATGTTATGTTAAAAGATTTATTCATCCAAACCTAACCTAGCGTATTGTATCTAAGAAATTATGTATTTTCAATTGTCCTTTTCATGCTTGCATATGATTTTCAGATGAATACCTAGGCAACCTAACCTATCCTAACCAACTTGAACAAGAATTATGTTTCATCTTTTGAGATATCCTGCTTACGTATGATACTTATTCATAGGCAGGATCAGCTTCACGGTATGTTATGTTAAAAAAACTAATCATCCTAACCTAACCTAACCTATTGTATCCAAGAAATTACGTATTTTTAATAGACTTTTCATGCTTACATATGATTGTCCAGTGTTTTAGGTTTAATGCATAACAAATATCTCCACTTGTCTCTACATTTTGATCTATCCTTTGCAGTTTTGATACGCACTTCCAATTTTGATTTAGCAAATTTCATCTGTTTTCATGTATAATTTCATCATTGTTTGAATGTTATAGCTTTTTTTCATATGATTCTTGATTTTTTTTTCATCTGATACAATTCTAAATCACTTATACATGTTATTCACACCCATCAAAACCCTAACCTAACCTAACCTGTCCTTTTGTATGGTACCTAACCTAACCTTATGTACGGTTTTCAGTCATTGATAGATACGGTTCTTTATAAATCTTGCACCTAATTATTTCTACTTCGTGGTCAATCTCGACTCATATATGTGAGCAGAGAGTACAGATTTTCAATCTTAGATGGATTGAATGTTACAAGTAATTCATATTTGTTTCCATCATAATACAAACGGACTCATGGTCTCACATTATGTTTTCCTCATTTTTCCTTCGATACCTACTAGCACTACATCCTTTAACGCGACTTGCACAGTTGATTTGCGTTTTCTTTCCTATAATTTTATATTCATGACAAATACTTCGTTTCAGATGTCGCGATACATTACATGTGGAATTATGTTTATTCAATTGTATTGATTTCTTGCAAACTTTATAGGCCCCCATCACCCCATTACTTTCGAACAAACGACGATTCAAGCTATACCCCATCCTTACACAACCGAATCACAATCTTGAATGAGTATGATCTTATCGAACTCTGATTTATATCCTACCATTCTGTCACACAGATTCCCGAGATAGGTTTATGGCAATAAGTGAAACTTATTCGTCTACTGATTTCGACAAATCGATGTTGCCTCGTCCTTACACGATGTATGCAATTTATTATTTATTCTTTGAGGTATAGGATATAATAAACAATTGATTTATGTTTATACATAGTTTTATTAGTATTTATTATTATTGATTACAGCTCTTGCTGGATTCAACAATACCATCTACCTCGTTTTTTTTTATCACAGCTGGACTAGTACAGCCATCCATACCCATCATCACGATGTTTCAGTTTCCCCTCAAAATCCAACATATAATTCACCATATCTTTGTTGCGAATACCGAAGGCTGTTCCGTGCCCTTGAGTCCACAAATGTAGTTCTTCTTCTTCTTGAACCTTAATTATCCGAATCTCCGTTTCCCAATACCTCAGCTTAGTACAGTCAGGATGATTTTCCACTTGGATCATATCAATTTCGAGATTTACTTCCTTATTTCCCTTGAACTTTGTTACATACGACTGAAACCCGTCGACATTAGTTACCCAAAGCCGACTTCCTTTTTCCTTCTTCTATATATGAATGTTATCTCCCACTCTTTTGATTCTTGTTATACTGATTATGAGATAAAGGGAATTTTCAACACTTATCGATATTTGTTTGATCCGACTCCCATCATCTTCCTAGATTTTTTCTTCCAAAACACGTAAACTAATTTTTGCCACTTGAACATTCATTGTTGTCTATGTGAGGATGACTCGTCCGTCTCCGCTTGTTCTCCACGTAACACTGACTCCAATCTCGCATCCAGCTAGCTATTATAATGCGATTGCAGACTTTTTTTTGTTGCAAAAAATTAGGCATATCATCGCTCAGCTTGGTCATCATGTGTGTGTACGAATGTATGTAAGTACGTGTATAGGGGTGTGTACAAATGTGCATGTTCATGTGCATGAGTTTAAAAAACGGCTAACAAAATTTAAAATTCAATACAGTTTAAAATCCAAATTTTCAATAAAATTTAAGAAAAATTCGACGCCCAGACAAAGCCAAGTCCGTCTATTGAAGTGTTAACTTGGCTACTGAAGAAAAGTCCAGGCGTCGAAATTTTTAGGAATTGTATTAAAAAATTTGAATTTTAAATTGTATTGAACTTTAAATTTGGTTATCCTTTATTTTTAGCTCATGCACATGTAGATGTACCTACGCTTGAACGTACGCATGCACATACGTACACACCCCTTCACACGTACAACATACATTCGTACACAGATAATGACCAAGGTGAGCGATGATAGGCCTAATGTTTTGCAAAAAAAAACTCAAGTGGAGATATTTGTTATGCATTGTATAAATCAATGACTGAATACCGTACATAAATTTGGTTAGGTTAGGTTTTTGATGAATTACTAGATCAAAATTGGATGTGTGTATCAAACTGCAAAGGATTAATCAAAATGTAGAGACATGTGGAGATATTTGTTATGCATTAATCATAAAACACAGAAAAATAATATGTAAGCATGAAACGTCGATTGAAAAATACACAATTGCTTAGATACAATAGGTTAGGTTAGGTTAGGATGATTAGTTTTTTTTAATATATCATACCGTGAAGCTGATCCAGTCGATGAATAAGTATCATACGTAGGCAGGATATCTCGACAGATGACACATAATTCTTGTTTAAGTTGGTTAGGATAGGTTAGGCTGCTTAGGTATTCATCTGAAAATCATATGCAAGCATGCAAAGACAGTCGAAAATACATAATTTATTGGATACAATAAGCTAAGTTAGGTTAGGATGAACAGATCTTTTAACACAACATACCGTGGAGCTCTTCCACATTAAATATATTGTAACATAAGCAAGGGATGTTGTTCTGATGGAAAAAAATGCTACAGATGTTAACCGATCCTGTATATGCATGCCAAAATGTGTGTGTGTGTTTATGTATATATTATGCCGACATAAACCGTGAATACGCCTACATTATTCCAGCATATGCCGACATCAACTGTGAATACGCCTATATTATACCAGCATATGCCGGCATATGTCGCCAATTGCCGGTATCAACCGTTATACGCCATACATTATACCGGCATATACCGGTATATGTCGCCATATGCCGGTAACAACAGTGTATGTTCATGTTAAAGTAGATATAAAAATTGGAATCAGATTTATTCCTAATTAGTTAACGGTCTGCTTTTGTTGTAGAAGGATGTCGCCTAGTTTGATATAGTAATATTTTACCAGAAAGGGAAATGCGGAGGCATGCGTTATTTGCAGTGCGGAGATAAAATTAAGCAAATCAAGCTCCACGTTCGAGTTTTGGCAACATCTCAAAGGACAACATTATTTTGCTTTTGATACACATAGAAATGGACGGAAAAATACATGCTCTAAGGATGCTACGGGTGTATTGATAGAACATAATAATCTGGATATGGGTACCAAAAATAGTGATGTAAACAGTGCTGAACAGGGTGCGAGCAGAAAAAAAAGAGCGATGCCGGTATCAACCAAACGTTGAACGTACAAAGATTGAGTGAAATGGGGGGAGTGCACCCAGTCGTAGCCGAGATTGAATAGAATGAAAATATAAGGAAAACGTGGAATACTTCATGTGGAATGGATGCCAGTGACAGTGATATTGAAACGTGTGATAGTGGTACAGAGGAAATGTCATCTGAAGAAAAACCTGCTAAAGTTGGAGGAAACCGAATTATCAAATGGGGTAATGAAAGGGTATCATGAATAAGAAGTGTAAAATTGCACAATAAAATAAAATGTATATCTGACTTTGTTTCAAAAATGTTGGTAATGGAACATGAGGAGAGAGAATCATAGCTCAAACCTTTCAGTGCTAGGAGAATTAGGTATATTTCGAAATTCTGTTGGAATATAATGAATAGCAATGTTGACAGTAGTAAGAAAAAACCTGAAACGATTCGATGCCATGAACATGTAACTATAATAAACAAACTAGCCTCGAGAAAAAGATCGCTGAATACTAGAAACAAAGTTTTGGTTACAAGGATAGGATTGCAAGTGTTTCATACACTTCTCCCAAAGGTAGCCGCTTATCTAAAATGTGTACTACGGGTGTTAGTCTGGAACCCGAATATATCAAAGAAAAAAAACACACCCAGATGATAAATCCTATACCGATATAATGAGCCGATATCTTCAGGTGAGAACTCAACTTCGATAAAAATCCGCGGAGTGCCACTGATACCGAGGATTAAGCTAACACAAGAAAGGGAGGTCGAAGTCATTACTTATGTTTTGTACAGCTGCTCGTGTCGATTTCCGGAATGAATGGTTAGGTTCCCGTATAAATGATAAACCCATGCAATATCCTAATATATATATA
>SDVV010021706.1:0-13080 GCA_016164225.1 Gammarus roeselii
CGACCGCTAGCACTTCCTCGGCCGCTAGCACTTCCTCGGCCGCTAGCACTTCCTCGACCGCTAGCACTTCCTTGGCCGCTAGCACTTCTTCGGCCGCTAGCACTTCCTCGACCGCTAGCACTTCCTTGGTCGCTAGCACTTCCTCGGCCGCTAGCACCACCTCGGCCGCTAGCACTTCCTCGACCGCTAGCACTTCCTTGGTCGCTAGCACTTCCTCGGCCGCTAGCACTTCCTCGGCCGCTAGCACTTCCTCGGCCGCTAGCACTTCCTTGGCCGCTAGCACTTCCTTGGTCGCTAGCACTTCCTCGGCCGCTAGCACTACTTCGGCCGCTAGCACTTCCTCGGCCGCTAGCACTTCCTCGGCCGCTAGCACTTCCTCGGCCGCTAGCACTCCCTCGGCTGCTAGCACTCCCTTGGCTGCCGCAGTTCCTTAGCCTCCAGCGCTTCCTCGGGCGCCAGTCGCTGCGGCCACCAGCATCGCTGCTACCACCAGCATCGTTGCTACCACCAGCATCGCCGCTACCACCAGCATCGCCGCTACCACCAGCATCGCCGCTACCACCAGCATCGCCGCTACCACCAGCATCGCCGCTACCACCAGCGTCGCCGCTACCGCCAGCGTCGCCGCTACCGCCAGCGTCGCCGCTACCGCCAGCGTCGCCGCTACCGCCAGCGTCGCCGCTGCCACCGGCATCCCTCCATCTGCAACCAGCAACTGAGAAAATGACTCCTGAAGATGGTCAACTGTCTCAGAACTATCCTTGCAGCCTTGGCAGTGACAACAATTATACCTTAGAACACCAGATAAATCAGACAGAACAGCATCAATCAAACTTCCTTCAATACCCAAACACATGTTCTCCAAGTGAGAGAACCTTCGACAGACAGCATAAATAACAGGCTGCTCACTCAGTTTGATAAGACAAAAGCCACACTTCAAATCCAGCTGCCCACACCCCGCCCTCCACAACCTCACGTTTGGCACCCTGCCACCCACCACCTCACACGCTCACGCCAGCTGAGCCACCAGTTACCACATCCGACTGATAAGGCACGGACGGCAAATCCAAAGAAGGCACAGCTGAAGACAACAGCAGGCAGCGCCGTTCAGAAGCACCAGCATTCCCAAGAGTAGACTGCAGCAAAGAAGCCGCACCACTGCTAGGAGTGACAACCCCCGGACTTTCCTTTCTCTGCTCCTCAAAAGGGAAAACTTCCCCCCTGCTGAACTTCTGCCAGGCCTGAATCACTGACAGCATTGAACTTGTGCTGGAAGCGTCACTATCTCCACATGGGTCCAACACCAACAAATAACCACTGGTTCCCATACTCTTACCAGAGGCTGCCTCAACGCAACCTGAGTTCATCTCCCCCCACTCCTCATGACTCTTACTCCATCCATGTAGTGAACTTTCACTTTTCCTTTGCGGTGGTCGACCACTTTGACATCGTTTATCATTCCAGCCTTTCTATCACAACACCTCGACGAGTCTCCCTTCAAAGAAGCACTTTCTCCTCAACCTCTGCACATCCTGCTCCAAGCCTTGCACTACAGCAAAAGAAAGTATCTGAGTTTTGTCTAAAACTTATTTCAAAAATATTTTGTAAAACTTTCAAATGATATTATTTGTCATAGAATTGCCTGATAGAAAGTTCCAAGATAATGCACAATCATTAGTTGGCACAGGAGTGATAGAACATGTGAGTGATAGAACATAGTAACTAATAAACTCCAGCTAAACATGGTAAAGGGAATGGTGAAAATTCATGCTGAGCTTAAAGCTAAAACCAGTTATTAATTGGCATGGGAGCAACAAACAAAATCTCTGGACGCTAGTATTTAATAATTGGGAGGAAAAGACATATCATGCTTGTGAGCATCACCTAACCTAACCAACATACATATAGCTAACTGGCAAGTCGGCAGCCTCATTTTTCAAGGTTTTGTTGCAATTAGCTGTTTTTTTTGTTGCAAGTCATTAGTTTGCCAGGATTTGTTATCTAAGGAATTGGTATTTAGCTACTGAAATCTGAGTCAAATGTTTGTTTTAGCCTTGTTTTTTAGGAGTGCTTCAGCTCTGTTGCTCACAATGTGGTAATATCTTAGCATAAGCAGGCTTCAGAACATCAAAATTTACCTCTGTGGTTGCTTCAAATTTATTACCTTCAGCACCAATTTTTTTTCTACATATTCTAAGCATGCTTGGGGAGTTTAATTGCACCACCTAGTAGCTATTGTAGCATTTCAATGAAACAGCTTTGCATTTAGTAATCATGTCAAGAATATCATCAACTGTGTAGGTAAACTTTACTTTCTCTTCAAAAATGTTTCACAGTAGCTATAGCAGCCTACATGATGGATGAATAATTGTTTTTATTACACTTAATGTGACTGGAATGTTGTAATTTCATCTGCTATGAAGAAACCTTTGATTCATTTTTCTTGTGTTATATACTAACATATAACTAGTGGTAGAATGGTTGATAGAAAATGCACCCATTCCATTTCCTGATTAAATTCTACTAGCAAATATCACAAGTAAATAGGTAAAGCTGAGCTTTTGTGTGAGTTTCCCTGTTTCAAGTTATAATTTTAGTCATTCCCTGTTTTACCTGTTTTTTGTTTTCTAGGTGTCAGTGAGTGGGATGTCTTTTCTTCGAGGTTCAGCCAGCTATGTCTGGTGCACCACATCCGTGCTTGGAAAGGGGGCCACTGGAGCAGTGTACCAGGGTGTCAACAGAGTGAGTCAGCAGCACTTATTTTTCCAAGCTTATTTTCTCAATGAATTTAATTTTTCCATGACTTCAATTGAAATTTTCCTAGGCTGATTTTATCAATGAGTATAGTTCTTCCATGATTTCAATTTGAAATTACACTGGAGGTATTCCTTCATTCAATAGTAGCTATACCATGGCACAGGTTGACTTCCATTACTGCCTTACTCAGACACCATTGTGTTCCAAAATCTGCTACAATTCAACTAGTGCTGTGCCACTATGAAAAACGTCCTCAATATCTTGAAATTTGTATATATTTACAGATGCTATTACCTAGATACTTTTCATATAAATTTGTTTTTACATTTGTAAATATCATTGACCAACTTACTGAATATTAATAAATTCAAGTATGAAGATAGCAACAACTGAAAATTGATGATCAAGGGAGATGAATTTGACTAAGTAGTTACATGTAGTTATGATGAAGTTTTATCAAGTAGCTACATCATTGCATCTTCAATTAAATTAATTTGTAAAAGGTCATTTTCATCTGCATAAAGTTAAAATATAAATAAATAGATTAATTTTTACTAGTTTCATGCTCAACTCAAACAACAATTCAACATCCAACCTTAAATCAAGCCTAATCCACATAAAAACAAAAACTACAGATACAGTTCCTTGGCTGAACCATCCAGAATGATGGTGGGCAAGAGCTAGATGCACTTCGCACTTGTCCTCAGGTCCTCACAGAATGTGCTTAAATAACTTTGTTCAGCTTTAGGCCCTATGCACAGCACTGGCATTGTTCCATTGTAATAGAGCAATGGAGATAAAAATGAATGCTCTAACTCGAGAGGTATCCGTTTGTTATGTGCTGTTGGAGAGTTGTACAGGAGTGCTAATAAAGTGGATTAGAGACAGTACAGATGGTGCAATTAGAGAGGAACAGTGTGGTTCAGGAGTGGTAGAAGGTGTGCTGATCAGATTTTTGCTGTGAAACAAGATGGTGAAAAGCAGCTACCGTGTAAAAGGAAATGATGTGTTCTTCACCTTCATGGATCTGGAAAGGCCTTTGATAGGGTTGACTGGGGAATTCTATGGAGGGTGTTGAGTTTGTATGGAGTTAACAGAAATTTATTGGAAGGGGTGCAAACTTTCTATGTTGGCAGCAAAGCATGTGTCAGAGTGTTGAGCAAGGTGAGTGGTTAATTCACTGTGAAAGTGGGACCAAGACAGTGACATTATGTCTCCCTGGCTGTTCAAGCTCTAAATGGATGGAGTGATTAGAGAGATTAACACAAGGGTAATGGGTTGAGGCTTACAACTTTCCAGGGGCCAATTAGTCAAGTTATTGGTTGCTGTCTGAAGATGATTTGGCACTGGTGGCAGTTATAAATGAGAAGTTGTGTTGGTGGTAAAATTTGTCGGAGGAGGAAGCTGCGAGGTAACATGGGTACAGTCAAAGTAATGAGAGCTCCAGAATGTTGATATGAACAGAATCAGTGTCCTGCTTAATGAAGAGTTATTGGAGGAAGTGCAGTGTCTTAGTACCTTTGCTCTCATGTGGAGAAGACTGAGCTTGTGGAAATGTAGGTGAAATCCCAAGTGAAGGAAGGATGTAAAGTGTTGGGTGCACTGAGGGGTGTTATGAGCTGTAGGACGTCAGGCATGTAACAAAGAGTGTAGTTGACTTATCTCTCCTCAACAGAGCAGAGACTTGGGCAAGAGCAGAACAGAGAAGATGGATGAATGATTTTTATATGATATGTTTGAAGGGTGTTGCTGGAGTGAGGCTGATGAATGGAATCAAAATGTTTGAGGGATATGGCTATAGTGATGTTGAGAGATGGGAATGAATTAATGTGAATGGGAATGGTGATGAAGTTAGAGGACAGAGTAGTTGAACATTCAGAGTTGGTTCTGGCACATGGTGAGGATGGGAGATTGGTTGAACGGGTGATGATAGCGGAGGTGAGTGGTCAAAGGCCTAGAGGTAGACCAAAGATTGGGTGGATCGATGATTTGAAGCAGGTGTTTGTAGGTGAGAAGTGTGGAGGTAGCAAGTGAGCATGCAATGATACTTGTAAGTGGAGAATGTTTCAAAATTGTTGAGGTTTTGATGCTTCCCTGGTGTGTTTTCACTGATCTTGGCATCTTGTTGAGAAACGGGATCATCGTGGGTGGGTTAGAAACCAGTTACTACGATGCAGCGGATTAAAATCTGTTCTGCCCTCGGGCACTGCTGCCGACACTGATCTCGGGCCTCACTCGTTATCCCAAGGGTGTGTTGCGAGGCCTCTAGCCAAACCCTTTTAGCAGTAAAGTGCTAAGTTTGTTTGCATGAGAGACTATGAGTGAAGTGTGAGGTGTGCCTCACTGTCTGCCATTCCCCTCAGATGGATTCGGTCTAGTGTCTAAATCAGGGACTACCAGTAATAGGCATCAGCTGTGATCTGATGCAAATTGAATGAAAAGCCATGCTTATATATATTTATGATAACATTTTTTTTTAAATAACCAAAAAAAAATTGTTTTGAAAATTTATGATACCAATTATATTCACAATTCATTTGTGCCTAAATTTATTTGCTATATATGGTGACCAATATCAGAGGAATAAACAACAGTGAGATGGGCTGCCAGAGAGGCTTGGATTTGGCTGATTTTAAGTGCACCCATGGAGATGGACCTTTAGTTGTTTACTAGTTAATTTAATACTAGTGAGATTTATTTAACTGTGTTGTTGCATAATAGCTGCCAAATGGAATCAAAGGTATCACTGTTATGAGAAGATTGTCTTTGATTCAATTGGGCCGCTAGTGCTGCCATCTGCCTAATGGACCTGAATCCTATTGATGAGCTCATTATAGTGGGCTTAGCAAGAGCAAGCACTCTTGGGTTTAGCAATATATCATGCTTTGTATTAGTGAAGTACCGATCACTTTTTGCAGATGCATATAACAGAAACAAACCATGGTAGTTACCCACCAACAATAGTGATGCAGATACTTTAGCACAACTCTAGATTCAATATGACTTGAAGTCACATTTCAATGCTCAGAATGTAACTACCATTTATATTGCTATAGCTAGTTTTACAGGGATTCTGTGATGTTGGGTAGCATCTCAGTCCTGGATTTTTTTTTTGTCCACGTATTTTTCCCTTGTTGAGATATTACTGTTGTATATGCTGCATCTTTGCTAGTTCAAAAAAATGTAGATAGCTAGCTACTGGGCATTTCTACTTGCAGCTAGGTAGAGTCTAAATCTTTTTATATAGCTGTACAAAGTTGATTAACTTGGACAAATTTTGGAAAAAGAATGCGGCAAATGTTGCATCGATTTTGGTGCTAATTCCTTTGCTTCACCTGGTTACAGTTATTGTGTAGCTTGTAGCTATCTGCATTGTTGTAGCTGTACTGTTGCCTGGCGTTAGTGTAACAAACTTTCGAGCTGGATAGCTGTATGTAGTTACAAACATCAATCTTTTGTAGCTACTAGATGGCTGGCTGCCTGAAGTTACATTTTGAGTGAATCAGATTGTGAGAGAATACACAGATACACCAATTTCTGTGTGCTACTTTGTTTAATGTAGTTGCTTCAAAATTACTTTTAGCATCCATTAATTGAGTTTATGTGCAGCACACTGGCGAGGCTGTGGCTGTCAAGACCTTCAACCAGATGTCACACATGAGGCCACAAGAGGTGCAGATGCGAGAGTTTGAGGTGCTCAAGAAGGTCAACCACCGCAACATTGTCAAGCTTCTTGCCATTGAAGAGGAGGTTTGTTGATACATTGCTGATACTAATCTTATCAAGATAATGTGTATGAGTGTGGTGCTGTGGCTGTCAGGAGCAACAAATTTAGCCTTAGTATGATGGTAAACCATTACCATTTTCTATGATGAGCTCACTCATCTTGTTTCTGTCTGTGCCTATGAGTGGGCGCAGAGCTCATGCATGTTGTACTGAGAAAATGACCAAGACACCAGTACTAGTTCTAGGGATTTGATGATACTAATTGCAATTGTGCTTTTGGTGCTGTAAAGACTTTAATTTTTAGTAGCAGTCACCACTTACATCACCAGTTTCATTGACCTTGACTTAAGGGCTAAAAGCATAGCTAATATTGATCCATTCTGTGGTTCTAAGACTTAAGTCTTCAAGTTCCTGGCAACAAGTTTCAGTTTTAAATAGCAATTATATTCGGGTTTGCTTGATAGGAGATTTGCCCATCACCAGCAGACATTTATAAGGTGCATGTTATGTTTGATTTTGTTCTTGGTTTTAAATACTGTAATATTAGCTACATTATTAAGTAAAATAAAGCAGTTGTTTCTAAAACACTTGTCTCAATTTAGTGGATTTTGTGAGTTTACAATAGACAGGTATCCAATCGTACTCTGACTCCATGGATCATGCAAAACACTCGAAGCATGTAAGAAATGCACTAAAATGCAATGCTACTACTAGTAGCTGTTGGCCCGGACAAACAGCACAAAGCTATTCCACGATTTCAATCAGGGTCCTCTGGCAAATGGGTTCAGATCCTATAATAATAACCAAGTGCCATCCAAAGGTGAATGAAAGTGTTCTTGTTCCAATAATATACTCTGCAAAATTATAATCTCATGATTGCCTAAAACTTCTTGCTGTACAAAGAATCTTTTAATTTATGCCTAGTGCCAGAAGGACAGGAGAGCCAAGGTACAAATATCAAATCCCTGAGTTGCCTGCTACAGCTAGGTGCAAAGCTCAGAGGTATTGGCAATAGGTGACAGAAGCAGGTGCCAGCACAAACAGATCTATCCACCAGAGAAGCAGCCAAGCTGCCGCACCAGGAGACGTACCTCAAGCACAGGCAGAGCAGCAAAAGCACGCCCACTGGGAGGGGCCAGTACACACAATAGTTTAAATTCCAAAATACGGTTAAATATTTACAATAGAAGAATTTGCCTGAAATTCAAAAATTATTTAGAAAGTTTCCTGAGAGGGTAGCTAATCATGAAATCACTCATTAATGCAGAATACTGGCTATTTGAATTCGAACCTTTTAGACATGTCTGTATAGCTATTATGTTTATATAACTCTTATGCATTATGTTCAGCCTTTATTTGATATTAAACTTTGATATTGCTGGAAACACATTTACATACATATATACAGCTTCACTCAGATACAATATTTGTACATCTCACTGTGATCAACATTGCTGCAAACTGATAAGGGTAAAAATGTTAGGTAACGCGACTCAGTAGAAATCTACCAGTAGAAAGTGTTCTAACTCGTGGTCGGCAATAGACAGCAACAATGCATAAGGCAATTTATATAATTTAGCTGGTTATTCACCTTGGTGGCTTCAAGACTGCCCAATGCCCCAGCAAAGCCAGAGTGCAAAGCAGGAGAGGAGGCACGAATGCCACAGCACTCCAAAACTGCCAAGGAAGGCAAAGTTATAATGCAGAAAAATCTGGAAAGCTGTGCTTTAGGCAACTGACCGTACAGTATTTTTTTGTCACAACGCAAAATATCTACACGCATACATTACCACATACAAGTTGAACTTAATCTTCCTAGTCAATATCTAAAAACTCATCATACATCATCTTAGCAAGAGCTTGCTTATAGTGAGTGATATTTGTCAACTAGATGACATCAGCAGGCACCAACACAGCTCACACTGGAGGACCTACTACTGGCATCAGAAGAGCAAGGAGGAATCACCAACTTCAGCAAACAACCCCTAGTGCCAACTCTTTGAGCCAATGAGAACATTAAACAAATCCTCTGCTTCACCATGCAAATTTTTCCAGTATTTCATCAGGTCTGCCTATAGAAGCTGACCCTTGACAAGAGGCAAATCCAGTCGTCTCAAACGACAATCGTAGTCTACATCCAAAAATCCATCAATGTTTCTGGTCCATCTTCTCTGAAAAGATTCAAGCCGCCAACAGTCTCCACAATAACCCGTGTTAAATGCAGGATGCATACTCAGTGAGTAGACAAATATGCGCAACGTATTAGGAGAGCCTGAACTCCAGGGACCTGCAGACAGTTGATCTCAATAAAATTTTTTTTAACCCACCAGCCTTTGCAGCCACCACACTACTAAGATGGCGGAACCTCGTACTTGTATCCACACTGACACCCAAGTTTATATGTGCACTGACAAACTTGAATGCTCTACCTTGCAGGAAGTACTGATCAACTGGAACCAAGGCATCAAAATCAATGTGATCTCTATAAAAGCGCAGCACATAACACTTATCTGGATTCTATCCAAGATTGCAGGACCTTACCACAGAGTCCACTGTATCCAACCCACGTTGCAGTGACTGAACACCCTGAACAGCAAGCTCCGTGTCCTTCCATGAATATCTCTGGTACACCTTGTAATCATCTGCAAATGCCTTGAATTTGCATGCAAGACCCCTGGAGATGTGATTAATTTAGACCAAGAACTGTAGCGGTCCAAGGACAGAGCCTTGAGGAACCTCAACTATTCACATTAACTGGGTATCTCAACTTACCACTCACACAAACACTCATTATTCTGCTAGAAAAAATGCAGAAATCCAGGCCAGCAACGAACTACAAACACCCAAAGACTCTAGCTTAGTCAAGAGCACGTCATGACTCACCACATGAATTGCTTTTGAAGTCATTCATCATGCAGATACAGACACTAGGCCACTTCCCCCAGAAAGGGAACTGGCCCATGGCAAGGCGCACCTAACACCCTCATATGCTCACACTCACACAACTCGGCCCTTTTGTGTTAAAGGTTCCGGCCGGTAACCCCGCAGCACACACTCTGTGTCACTAGTGCGGTCCGAGGATCCGTTGTCAGCAGCAGGGCCCGGCAGTTTTCACTGGTTTACCCATGCCACGTCATAATGGCTGGTCTTTCCCCACCCTCGACCATCCCGACAACATGATGCCAAGGGCGGGAAAGCTCATTAGAGCATCATTAAAATCAACCATTCGCAATCATTCTCCACTCACGCCTGTTCATTGCACACTCTCTTGCTACTTCCACATTCATGTCTCCTTCCTAACGCCTGCTTCACACCATCCATTCACCCAAATTTCAGTCTACCTCTAGGCCTGCGACCACTCGCCTCCGCATTCATCACCCTTTTCACCCATCTCCCTTCATCCATCCTCTCCATGTGCCCGAACCATCTCAGAACACGCGAATCCACTCTGTCCTCCAACTTCTTCACCATCCCTGTTCTGATTCGAACCACTTCGTTGGTGATCCGGTCTCTCAGCGTTACTCCAGCCATGCTCCTCAAACATTCCATCTCGAAAATATTCAACCTTCTCTCCTCTGCTCCCACCCCCCAAGTCTCAGCTCCGTAGAGCACAGTTGGGACAACAACACCCTCATACAGCTCCTCTCTTTGCTTTCATCCCCAACGTCCTACAGCTCATTACACTCTTCAGTGAACCCAACACTTTACACCCCTCCTTCACTCGCGCCTTCACTTCAGTTTCCATTAATTCAGTTTTCTCCACATGGGAGCCCAGATACTTGGAACACAACTTCCTCCAAGAGCTCTCCATTTAGAGGGTTCACTAATTTTGCTCGCATCGACTGTCCTCGAGCATCTCAATATTTTACTTTTACCCACGTTCACTCGAAGCTCCTCCTCTCACACACTCTACCTTGCTCAGACACTAGCCTACATAGCTTCTCCTCCGAATCCGCAACCAGGGCCGTCTCATCCGGAAATGGCAACTGGCTCAACTGCCAACTCTGCCCATTCGCTTTCAAGAGTTCCAAGCCACAACCCAGCACACTCGCGTTCACCTCCCTGACCACTCCATCCATATAGAGGTTGAACAGCCAGGGAGACATCGCACAGCCTGGTCTCACTCCCACTTTCACTGTGAACCAATTACTCACCTCGCTTCCCATTCTGACACATGCTCGGCTGCCATCATAGAAACTTTGCACTGCTTTCAACAGATGTCCGCCAACTCCATTAAAACGCAACACCCTCCACAGCGCTCCCCTGTCAATCCTGCCGTATGCCTACTCCAGATCCACGAAGGCCCAGAACACATCCTTTCCTTTTGCAAGGTACTCCTTACAGACCTGTCTCGCTGCAAAAATCTGATCGGCACCCCCTCTACCACTCCTAAAGCCACGCTGTTCCTCTTCAATTACACAGTCTGTACTGTCTCTTATTCTTTTGATCAGCACTCTCCCGTACAACATACTAACCACACATAACAGACTGATACCTTTTGAGTTGCAGCATTAATTTTGATCTCCTTTGCCCTTATACGGCGTAACAATGCAGGCACTGCGCCACTCAATCTGTACCACGCCTGTCACAAAACACAAGTTCAGTACCCTCACCAATCTTTCGACAATCTTCGTTACTCCACCCTTCTTCAGGCACTCGGTCGCAACGCCTTCCAAACCAGGGGCATTCCCTTTCATCACCTCTACCGCCTCCTGAACCTCTTCCTTGGTAATGTCCTCCACAAGTCTTTCTCCCAAAACTGGCATCTGAGCACCACCACCCACAGCAACAATGTCAGCCTCCAGTCATCCTCGACTTTCAACAACTCGTCTAAAATATTCTGCCCACATCTTCCGTACATCACCACTTTCCAACAACAACTCGCCATTTTCATTTTCTTTCACCACTTCCTCTTTTCCGGTCTCCTCCTTTCTCACCCTCTTCACCTCTTTCCAGAACATCTTTTTATTCTCCTCAAAATTTTGGCGCAACCGTCTGCCCCACCTGGCATCAGCGTCCCTTTTGGCTCTCCTCACCACCCGCTTCAACTCGTTTCTCCTCTCTTTGTAGCTTTCATAAGCCACCACCGACTTCACCTGCAACCACTCCTCAAACGCCCCTCTTTTCCGTGCTCCCGCCAGTTTGACCTCCTCGTTCCACCATTCGCAACCTTTCCTTCTGCACCCGCTCACACGGCGCGCACCACACACTTTCACACATCTCAGCAACGCATCCCTTACCGTCTCCCATTCTTCCTCCACATCTCTCGGGTCCTGTTCTCTCTCGTTGTCATATTCTTTCTTTAGTGCATGCTGGAACTCCTCGGCTCTACTTTTAAAATTCAGTCCACTCACTTTCACTACCTCTCTTCCTCCTCCCACTCGTTTGTTGTTCTTCCACTTCTGCTCCACTCTTAATCTACCTTCTACCAGCAGATGGTCAGACACTCCTCCACCCTCAACAGCCTCCCCACCATTCTCCTCAATATCAGCACAAAATCCTTCAGTGCTCTCTCCACCATTGCACCATGGGCCATCCTTACCCATGTGTACTTGTGAGTATCGCTTCTTGAACGAACTGTTCCCGACCACCAATTCCTGCTCCATACACAGACCTATCAGGTTTTCTCCACTGTCATTTCTACCGGGAACGCCATACCTTGCTATGACATTCTCCACCATTTCATCTCCAACTCTCGCATTAAGGTCACCCAGTACAACTACATTGAAATGACCTCCAAAACTCTCAATACACTCACTCAAGTCAGTCCAGAATTGCTCCCTCACCTCTTCACTCGTCCGTAAGCACTCACAAATGCCCATCTTTCTACGACTAACTTGACTTTCACCCACCTCAATCTTGAGGACACCTCCTTCCATTCGGTAGTGCTACTAGTCAACTGATCACTCAATATCAAGACCACACCTTCTCGTGCCCAACCTTCCTCCACCACACCAAACTCACATCCGCCCTTACCTTTCAATTTCGTCTCACCCAGCGCCAACACGTCAAACTTCCTCTTCACAAACATCTCACCAATATTTCTCCTCTTTACCTTATTCGTACTACAGCCACGCACATTCAGCAACCCTAACAATAGGGTTCGGAGAGGCGCGAGACTTTTCTTCCCCCCGCTCGTCGCATCAGTCTTTAAGGAATGGTCTTACAGAGAAAGGGATTCCTAGCCCCTTCGCCCCGCTCCTTTTAGCCGCCTTTTACGACACGCAGGGGTTACGGTATCACGTTTCTACTCCCGGCTACGGAGCGCCCTTCTAGTCGCCTTTTACGACACGCGGTGGATACGGTAGCAAGATTCTAACTCCCCGGCTACAAGGTTCATTCATCATGACATCCACAATATACAGATACAGACACAAGGCCGCATCCCCCAGAAAGGGGGGCGGCCGACGGCAAGGCGCACCTCACACCCTCACACGCTCACATTCACACAACTTAGCCCTTTTGTGCTAAAGGGTCCGGCCGGTAGCCCCTCAACTTACACTCTGGGTCCCGAATGTACCGAGGAACCGTCGTCAGCAGCAGGGCCCACAGTTTTCACTGGTTTACCCCCGCCGCGTCATAATGGCCGGGCCCCCC
>SDVV010021707.1:0-13079 GCA_016164225.1 Gammarus roeselii
GCAGCTGCCGCCCTGCAGCTCTAGACCAAGCCACATCTGCAGTGCTATAGAGGAGTCTGGCTGACTGCAGGTGCAGCTGCCGCCCTGCAGCTCTAGACCAAGCCACATCTGCAGTGCTATAGAGGAGTCTGGCTGACTGCAGGTGCAGCTGCCGCCCTGCAGCTCTAGACCAAGCCACATCTGCAGTGCTATAGAGGAGTCTGGCTGACTGCAGGGGAAATGAATCCAGGGTAGTAGAGCTCGTTTCGGAGTCACCATAGAAATTAATGTAAAGAAACCCATGCTGCTAGGGGCTTCAAGATAGAAGCGCTTGTTTTATAGATACAGAATGGAATAATTCCTGTGAAACGACTACTCCGAGGGACTTCATGGGTTAAATAGCTGTTTTTTTGTGCGTATGAAACCAAAATGCTCTTAATGACTCTGGGCAACAGCTCTAGGTTCATACATAGATCTTTAACTTATTTGCATAAAACAAATTCTACTCTGACTTGTAGGGCGTATTTTTGTTTCATCTATTTTTATGATCAAAATTAAGATTAGGATTATGGCTTATCTCCACCGGAGCCTCAACGCGAGTCATCACAAACTCCCCAGTAGAGCACGAAAAAAGTTGTTTGACTTTATACTGATGCAACCTCAACTCGTAGTGTCTTCAAGGTAAGAGCAATGGTATATTATATACGTTATTAATTTATGCCTCTAAAACCACGACACCTCATAACATTAAGATGGAAGGTCGTCTCAGATGTATAATCTAATCTAATCGACAGTTCTACTAAATGGTTAGGTTGTCTTAACGAGGCTTCGGGAGAGCTCTACTCGAATTACCTTAGTTCTTGTACTGTGAAAGTATTAAACCTTCATGACTACTCCGATTCCTGTTGAAAAGCTGGGAAACTAAAGAAAAAATTCGTATGAGCGATGCCAAACTGCCGTTAGAAAAGTGAGATGCAAACAACGAAGTTGGAGGGTAAAGACTTACCTGATCGAGGTTTTGCGTGAAGCGAGGACTTCCCTTGCACGTAAGCTGCTTGCGCTGAAGAGCCGGTAGACTTGTGTAGTAGAGAGAATCGTCAGCTACGGTGTAAGTAGTTTGAATGCTGAAATGTGTACTATTTGTGTTTTGCAACAGCATATTGGACGATGAGAATAAAAACACGGATATTGGATCAGTGCGGGTCCTTAGGGTTTTGTTTTTTTCATTCATAAGACACACCGCGTCACCATACCTGGCACATTGTGTCCACCACAAATGGCAAACTGCACATACCACACGGGCAAACCATGTCCACCACACGGGCACACTACGTCCACCACACGGACACACTACGTCCATCATACGGGAGCACTACCGTCCACCGCATAGGGCACACGACCTCCACAGCACTGGGCCCACTCTGTTGAAGTGGGTATATTTTGAGACATAAGTTACAACACAAATTTGATCCCCGGGTCGTTGCCCTCAAGAGCATCACAGTCGGACAGGGTTAGATGGTGTGATTGCTGGGTCCGTACCAAACAAATGTGAAGTATTTTGTCAGGTATTCTATTGGTACGGTTGGTAGCCCTACACCAGGTAGGCTCAAAGCGGAGTATCAAGGCTTCTTCATTCAATTTTGTTGGACCTGCGGTGTGCATAAATTTTGTTTGCTCATAAACAACAGGACTACATCCACAAGTTAAGCATATACATAACATATAGTCCATTAATTGGACCATATTTGCATTTACTCTGTGTGTTCCATGACTGTTTTTTTTACATTGGGTCGTTTGAAGACTTCACTGATTTGTTCAAATTTGCGTTGCGTATCGCGGGCTCACGAAGACTTAACCAACAACAGCTGATTCGGAATTCCTCCGCACAGTTCGAGGGTAGGCTTCCTCATACTTCAACTTTGCAATAAGGCCTGCAGCGAGCCCCAGCTTAGTACCTCAACTAACATTGATCAAGCTCTTCCGCCAACAGCTCGACGGGTGACGTATGCGACCATAGAACGCTACTTGAAAGCCATAGTCATCAGTGCATCCCTGAATGCTGCCACATTCAAACCCCTGGCTGAAGCAGCCTCAACTTAGGCTCACAAAAGGAGACAAAGTCTAAGAGGAGTCATTTGGCGGTGGAATCAAATGACTCCAAAGGCCACTATGTGCCTAAACGCTTGAAAAATTCTAAAGCCTCAGTGAGGTCTTCCGTAAGCCTTCGTGGAATAAGTAAGGAAGCTTGTTCATTAGTAACTGGCCACTATGTGCCTAAGCGCCTGAAAATCCTCTAATCCCCAGCAAGGTCTTCCTTAAACCCTCGTGGAATAAGTGAGGAAGCTTGTTCATTGGTCACAGAGGATTCAAAGTGCCCGTACGCCCTCTTGACATACGGGAGGGCTCTAGTAATAATATTTTGAGTTCGGAACCTGTGAGTGCAACTCAAACTCCACATGGGGTACCCAAGAACTTTCTGACCAAATGCATTTTTTTCAGAAACCCATCTAAGGGCAAATCTGTGTCCCCTGTTCTTCAATGGTTCCTCATAGTGAATATTGACTTAAAGAAAGAGGACTTTGAAGCTATCAAGAAGCGATTCAAGCATAGCGAGGGCCTAGCTGATCATTTTGCCCGACCTAAGTTACCTGACCCCCTCTGGCATAGCGTTAAAACTTCTCCTGGTCAAGTTTTCAACATTATAACTCTCTTCAATGCCCAAGTTTGCATTAACATCATTCCTGCTGTTCTTATTAGGTTTAGCAGAGGCCTCTGACCCTAAGACACGGAACCAGCTCTAGGTGCTGCTTCATCAATAAATATGTACAAAAGACTAATATGTCATTGCCAGTGAAGCATAACCAATTATTTGGGGAGGATTTTTCACAAACCCGTTGACGAGGCAGTGAAGCTACAAGCCGCTACTCATAAAACCATTGTCCCTTTCAGACCTGCCGGTAATTATGAACATCCACAGGCACTGTACGCCTCCTATAGCGCTCTAACTCAGTCCGCCCATGGCAGGTGCTTCAACAGACCCAGTACTAGCTACTCCCAGTCAACTCGGGGTCATCAGCAAGAGGCTATTCCCAACAAATTTTGCGTAACCAGCCCTTTTGTGCCCGTGGGAGGGGCAGAGAAAACTCTCGCCCCCATAACTAGCCAACCCATACCTACTCCAGTTGTCCAGTCAGGGAATATAAGTAGGTATGTTGAGCACTTTGGATAAAATAACGTGCACCACTTTTGTCTTGCGCTTGGTTTCCGAAGGCTATAAAATACTATCCATTTCAACTCCTTGCCGAGCAAATCCGATCATCTCGCATCCTTATTCCCATTACCGTCAGCTTTCCTATTATTAGCCCAGCTACACTCAGGTGCTATCTATTCTAGTCAACCCAGAACAGGATCAATTTGTTTTTCGTCCTTTTCACTGTGAAAAAAGCTATTGACTCTGATTGAATGATCATTGAACTCTCATCGCTGAGCTCTCATATGCACAAATATCTTTCTAAATGGAAGGCATAGCTTCACTCAAAAACCTATTACAACCTGGCGACTTATGGTCTCAATTGATTTATTTGATGCCTTCTTTCGTATCCCCATCAACGCCTTCAGCAAAAATTCGTTTCCTTTGATTTCAATCATTTTTGAAACATGTTCAATGACCTCCCCTTTGGACTCACCAGCTCCCGTAGAACGTTTTTGCGAAATGCTTCATTCTGTCACTGTCCATCTTAGATCTCTTGGGATAAAGATTTCATCCCAAATGGAAGATTTGTTTCTGTGCTCCCACTCCACTCTGCAGATTCCCTAAAGCAAAATGTCTCTATCACTCTCACGCTTCTCTCCTCCTTGGCTTTCCAGCAAAACCTTGTGATCTAAATTACTCTAGTCGCAGATTTTGCTACATCTGGGCTATGTCTGTAACTTGCATGCTATGGATTTATCTTTTCCTGAAGAAACCCGTACCATAACTTTGGTACTTGCCACCAAACTGCTAAAACTACGCTCCTGTTCTCTGTGAACGCTGGCATCCGTTCTAGGATTGCTTCTTAGCCACAAAGGTGGTTTCGAGTATTCTCTCTTGTACTTTTGGTGCCTCCAATTTTTCTACAATACATGCTCGTAACACATTGACTGGGACCAAGCACTAAGCCTGTCCTCAGAGGCCCTCAAAGGTTTTTCATAATAGTCTAATAACTCTGTGTTCCCTCTCCCTCCAGTACCTATATAACAAGTTCCTCCAACAGTCACAGTTCATGCTGATGCCGCTTCTACAGGTTAGAGTATGACTAGTTCTGATGGAACTGTGGTCTCTGGTTCATGGTCTTCAGTGGTAGCCTCTCAACACGTGAATTTTTTACAATTTTTCTCTGTTCTTTCTCAATCAATTGCCTCGCACCATAATTTTGTAATACTCACATTCATATTGTTACTGATAATTCTCCTACCATGTATTACATTACCTAGACGGGAACCATCCAACCTCCCACAAGGCGTTAGTTGTTTTTAGACTTTGGGAACATTATACTTCCCGTAACATTTGGCTGTCCTCTTTCCATATTTCTGGTGTAGACAATATAAAGCAGACTATTCCTCAGGTGTCTCCCCTGATCTACATGATTACGGCCTCAACCAAATTGTATTTGATAACCTCTGTTCAATGTTGCAACTGGAACCTGAGGTCGATCTCTTCACCTTTCGTAGCAACAGGAAGATCCTTTCCTATGTCTTTAAATCCCTTTATCTGTACGCATGGCGTGTTGAAGCCTTTTCCTTCCATTGGAACAGATTACTGTACAAGAATCCTTAATTTGTCTTGTTTCCAGAACTATTCAAAAGTTTGCTAACTACTGATCTAATTCTCATACCAGCAATGTGGCTAGAAGGAGTCCCTCCAACCCAACCCGTGTGGCGTGGACCATTTCCTCGTGCCGGCTCTGCGGCTGGCCTATCATAAAACGAGCCTCACACGCTACTCAACAGCGTTGGACCAGACACACTTGAGTTGTACCAGCAATATTTTGTCAAATTCTTTTTTTGGGTGGCATAAAATCGGCTTCCTTCCCCAACCTCTATATCACCAATATGTGACAAGACACCTTGCATAGTACGCCAAGCATAGAGCGTTGCGTTTGTTCCTCATCAAAAGATTTTTCCATAGGTGCAGATCCGTACATGTCGATTATTCCAATCCTTTTATAAAATCAGACCTCTACAATCTAAGTACCTTACCTTCTGGCCAGTAGACAAACTCTTCGATTTCTTACCCTTATGGCACCCTATTTTCTCCCTGACTATGATGACTCTAATAACATTGGAAACAGTAGCCCACTTAGCTCTCTGTTCTTCAGATTGGGAACAAACTCTTCATGCCGTAAATGTCAAGCGAACTGATATTGTTATTACTTGGTTCTGTTTGTGATAATTACAAAACTCAAGACCACTGGGGATCAATAAAAATAAAATAGTTCAATGTACAGCCATTATTGAGCCAGCTTTGAACGTACGTTGTTACGGTTTCTTTTACCTTATGAAGACTCTCTCGTATCAAGCCACTGAAGCAGCTAGGGGAAACTAGGTAGTAGCTCGCCTCTCGTATCAAGCCACTGAAGCAGCTAGTTTTAAACTAGGTAGTAGCTCGCCTCTCGTGTCAAGTCACTGAAGCAACTTGTGGAAACTAGGCAGTAGCTCGCGTAGCTTGCCCTTTCTTGGCCTACTAAGAAGCCAGCGATCTAACAAACCATTGCTAGATGATTTCTAAAGTCGGGGCCCATTTTTACCGCTGAGCTGGCCTATCCTTTTCTTCTGCCGAGGGAGTGTCTATTATCTATATTGTAAAAGCAGTCGATTGGAAAATGCCACTACCTTTGAGAAATTTTACAACAAACCTTCTGATTCCTGATTCCCTCAAGGTGGGAAGGATAATCTTAGATAGAGAGATAGATGAGTTTTCTAGAAGCCAAAGTCTACTCTACCTTTTTTACTTACTAATTTGGTGATCTTAGGTTCTCTTCTTTTTCTCTCTTGGTCTCATCGTTTAATATGAATGAACAGACATATATATTGTTGTGTATATAAATTCCTATATTTTTTACAATTTGCTATTCATGCTCTTGAGAGCAACGACCCGGGGATGAAATTAAATAGTTCTGCTAGGATACTTACCCTCTAACGCAGAACTGAAATTTCAGCCACGGGTCGTTGCCCTCAGTTTATTACCACACACACCTACCTAACAAATTTGCCATTGTTCAATATAAATTGATAGATGCATTTGCAAATGAAGAATCTTTGATACTCCGGTTTTAGCCTACCTGGTGCAGGGCTAACCGTACCATTAAAATGTTAGGTAGGGACCCAGCAATTACATTATCCAAGCGTGTCCGAATGTGATGCTCTTGAGGGCAACAACCCGAGGCTGAATTTACAGTTCTGCGTCAGAGGGTAAGTATCCTAGCAGAACTATCTAAAAAATTCATTCAAGGGGTTGAAAATTGTGTTCTACTAAGACAAAACTGCTTGGCACTACGACTTCGCTTCGAAATGGGCTCCCAAATTTATAGCACAAAGTCTTGATCAGCGGTTTATAAGTTTTTACTAATGTAAGAAGACAACAACAGGCCTTGTGGCCCAATCTGGGTTGCCTTTTGATAGTAAGGAGATTAGTTCTGAAGTTGAACATCTAAGAAAGCATCTTGTGTCAGTGTATTTTCTGTTTTAATATATCAAGAAAGGGAAAGTTTGTAAAAGCAAATAGCATTTAACGATGACACTCGAAACAACTCAAATCAGCACCAGAAGAGAAAGCCACCTACCCACGGTGTTGATCTGAGATTGTCACAGGTTCATTCCTCGTTAAACCAATGCTGACCGGCGTCATAGCTGGACACCGTTTTGCAACGAGCAGGTACCAAAGCCGACAGCTTTTTTACCGTACAAGTGCAATGCCGAGCACTAATTTAACCGTTTGGGTGTCAATGCCATACACCATTTTTCACGAAAATACTGGTGAAAGTGCTATAGATGGGAGCTAGTTAACGACGATTTTGGTAGAATATGTCGAGCCGTGACTTCATCTTTGGCTAGATGTTTGGCACCTAATTCACACAATCTTCTTGATTAGGGTTAACAACGCCCCGGAATCTTGAATTTAGATTACAAGGAAGTGGTAGATGCATAAACCACTTCTCTTTCGATCAAATATTCTTTGAATCAATGTAAGAATCTGATGCTCTGGAATAAAAATACAAACGTGGCTTGCTAGGAGTTTCACTAAGCCCTTGACACTCGTGGAACTCGTACTGCTTCATTTTCAGTTGCGTACAAAGAAATTGATGAGTAGTAAACTTGCTGCAGTCAAGTGTTTTGTCCACTTGTCGAATTTTATGGTAAAATCTTCCTGAATTTTTCTACTAACAAATGGATTTGCTTCTGCCGTTTGTTCTGGAAATCTTGCGCCCTCGAGGCTGTATCCGAGGATGGTCCAGATCTTTTGTTCACTTGTAAACATTGCTGAGAGACAAGCTTTGTTGATTATTTTCATGGAAGAAATATCGCGCAACATTTTATCTATAGTCAAAAACATAAAATAATTGCAGAACATCCAGTATCAACGATCCGATAGCAGATACGCCTACTGTAATCCGACACTTATTAAAATAAAGGAAGACTACGGCAACCTCGCCCCTACAAGGGGCCTAAAGCCCCTTGTAGGGGCTTTAGGCCTACTATCGTCTACCTTCACAAATCATCACTGAATCTATAGGAAAAACATATTTCCAACCGTTCTCGATTAAAAAATGATAAGCATTATCTAAATAAAGGAAGACTCACAGCAAGGCAAACATTGTTCTGCTGAAATCTTACTAAAATGATTATGTTAATGGGATGGCTAATGAGAGTTCATCATAATATCATTAAAAGTTCATCATATTACTAACAAACCTTCATCATATTTCCAATAGAAGCTTTTTCATACATGTAATGAAAATTAATCATGTTGCTAATACAAGTTGTTCACATTGCTACTAAAAGTTCGACAGATTGCTAAAGTCATCATAATGCTAATAAAAGTTCTTCATATTGTAAATAAAAAGTTCATCATACTGCTCATAAAGTTCATCATATTGATAATAAATGTTAATCTTAATGCTTGAAAAGATTCTCAACATAGCTAGTGAAATGTATAATACTGCTTGTAGAATTCATCATAAGCTATTTCAGTATACTTGTCACGGTGGCCCTTCAGGGGGCCCCGATATTGCGTCAACGTTACAAATCATATCCATATTGGTCTGCCCCATTCTGGCGCCCTGACACTTGGTATGCCAGAGCACCACATTCCTCCACACACACAGGCACTCTTGTTTAAAGAACAAGTTCTCAAGCCATAGCACACCTATGCAGCATAGTCCTTATGCTGTTGTCTGGGCATCAACCTCTCACGAGTCAGAGATCCGCCCCAGACACTGATCGGTCTCTGACCTCTGCATGTGGAGGAGCCTCACAAACTAAGCATCAACCCCTCACGAGTCAGTGATCCGCCCCAGACTCTGATCGGTCTCTGACCTCTGCATGTGGAGGAGCCTAAAAAACTGAGCATCAACCCCTCACGAGTCAGAGATCCTCCCCAGACTCTGATCGGTCTCTGACCTCTGCATGTGGAAGAACCTCAGAAACTGAGCATCAACCCCTCACGAGTCAGCGATCCGCCCCAGACTCTGATCGGTCTCTGACCTCTGCATGTGGAAGAACCTCAGAAACTGAGCATCAACCCCTCACGAGTCAGCGATCCGCCCCAGACTCTGATCGGTCTCTGACCTCTGCATGTGGAAGAACCTCAGAAACTGAGCATCAACCCCTCACGAGTCAGCGATCCGCCCCAGACTCTGATCGGTCTCTGACCTCTGCATGTGGAAGAACCTCAGAAACTGAGCATCAACCCCTCACGAGTCAGCGATCCGCCCCAGACTCTGATCGGTCTCTGACCTCTGCATGTGGAGGAGCCTCAGAAACTCCGACCTAATCTGTTCATCCTTCCAGAACCACTTTCGAGCAATTGTTTTCTTAAATAAAGGAGACGTAACCTCTGAGGCTGCTCAGGCATGTGTAGGCTTTTAGCTTTAACTCAGATGGCAATGATAGTAGAATATCTTCTGCAATATTGGCCGATTTTGGTGTTTCATTGGAAATATATCAGAAACTAAACATCAGGGTCTTCATATTTATGGATTTTGTCAAATTAAAGTCATAATTACGAGTGTTTGAAGTTATCCAAAATGTGAGATATCTTTGCGTTACTCAAGAAAATTCCCTCGGGCAAAAATTACCTATTGCTCTAAAGAAGTGTCCTACATTTGCATTCCATTTCAAATGGAAGGAAAAATAAATGTTTAATTACAAGGGGGCAATAAACAGTTTTAAGCTTGAACGATACAAATCCACAGTTTGAAGAACGCAACCCTGCATCGACGTCGATTTGATATCATTCCAGTTTGATTCCTCATTAAACGTAAAGGTAACCGATGCTAAGAGCTCTGTAGTTATGGAAACCGTTCACTCATAAAGCGGCTTCGTGCAGCCACTCATCATCCATAATGTACGTTGTGCCGTCTGCCCGTCACGCATTTTGTGTCCGTTGTGCCCCAACTCATCATGCGGGCGTCCATCTGTCACTCATCATGCGTGCGTCGCGCCGCAACTCAGCATGCGGGCGTCCATCAGTCACTCATCATGCGTGCGTCGCGTCGCAACTCATCGTGCGGGCGTCGTGCTGTCACTCATCATGCGTGCGTCGTGTAGTCACTCATCGTGAGTGCGTCGTGCCGTCACTCATCATGCTTACGTCGTGCCGCCACTCATGAAGCGGCATCGCGCCGTCACTCTTCATGCGTGTGTCTTGCCGCCACTCATCATACGTACGTCGTGCCACCACTCGTCATGCTACCGTCGTGCCGCCACTCATCGCGCATGTGTTGTGCCACCACTCCCCATGAGTACGTCGTGCTATCACAAACTCATCATGCTTGCGCCTTGCCACCACTCATCATGCTTGCGTCTTGCGACCACTCATCATGCTTGCGTCTTGCCACCAATCATCATGCTTGCGTCTTGCCACCACTCATCATGCTTGCGTCTTGCCACCACTCATCATGCTTGCGTCTTGCCACCACTCATCATGCTTGCGTCTTGCGACCACTCATCATGCTTGTGTCTTGCCACCACTCATCATGCTTGCGTCTTGCCACCACTCATCATGCTTGCGTCTTGCCACCACTCATCATGCTTGCGACTTGCCACCACTCATCATGCTTGCGTCTTGCCACCACTCATCATGCTTGCGTCTTGCCACCACTCATCATGCTTGCGCTATGACATCACTCATCATGCTTGCGTCTTGCCACCACTCATCATGCTTGCGTCTTGCCACCACTCATCATGCTTGCGTCTTGCCACCACTCATCACGCTTGCGTCTTGCCACCACTCATCATGCTTGCGCTTTGACGACACTCATCATGCTTGCGTCTTGCCACCACTCATCATGCTTGCGTCTTGCCACCACTCATCATGCTTGCGTCTTGCCACCACTCATCATGCTTGCGTCTTGCCACCACTCATCATGCTTGCGCTTTGACATAACTCATCATGCTTGCGTCTTGCCACCACTCATCATGCATGCGTCTTGCCACCACTCATCATGCTTGCGTCCTGCCACCACTCATCATGCTTCTTTAATTTCTAATCCTAAAATATGCCTAAATTTCCCCCTTTGCAGGACTGAGTCATAACTCTTCACCATGTCTACACTCACACTCTGTTTCGACCGTTAAGTCACACTCCATCATCGCAAGCTCTCTCATCATCTCTCGCATTGTATGCTAATACCATTACATTCGGTACACGATCATTGCCAACACCAACATGGCCCCAGACAATAGGGTTTTCTGATAGTGTCAACTTACTGTTGGTACATGATCATTGCCAACACCAACATGGTCCCAGACAATAGGGCTTTCTGATAGTGTCAACTTACTGACGGTACATGATCATTGCCAACACCAACATGGCCCCAGACAATATAGGTCGCGCTTCCAAGCAAAGAACAAAGTGAATATGCAGTCCTAATATTCGAAGTTTTTGTAAGTAAATAACCTATCAGTTAATAACCCATCGGTTAATAACCTATCAGATAATCACCTATCAGATAATCACGTATCAGATAATCACCTATCAGATAATAACCTATCAGTTAATAGCCTATCAGGTAATAATCATTCAGTTAATCACCTATCAGTTAATAACCTATCAGGTAATAACCTATTGGTTAATAACCTATCGGTTAATAACCTATCGGTTAATAACCTATCGGTTAATAACCTATCAGATAATAACCTATCTGGTAATAACCTATCAGTTAATAACCTATCAGTTAATAACCTATCAGGTATTAAATTATCAGTTAATCACCTTTCATCTAATAACTTATCCGTTGCATCACAGCTAAGAAAGGTAGAATTGTTTTATCTTGCTTTATAAGGAAACTGGTAGGAACTGAACGAAATAAAGCCCGTAAAAACCGAACGTAATAAAGTGTGTGGGAACTGAACGTATTCAAGTGGGTAGGAACTGAATGTAATAACGTGGGTAGGAGCTGAACGTTTCAAAGAGGGTAGGAGCTGAACGTTACACAGTTGGTAGGAATTGAACGTAATAAAGTGAGTAGGAATTGAACGTAATAAAGTGGGTGGGAACTGAACGTAATAAAGTCGGTAGGAGCTGAACGTTATAAAGTGGGTGGGAACTGACCGTAATAAAGTTTGTAAAGGTAGTGAATGTATGTGATGAACATCGGATGTCTACTCATAAAATGTATCGGATATAATCTGTTTTTATTTATTGATAAAAGTTAGATATTAGTTATTTCACAAAAAAGTGTGTTGTTGCTCAGCACGCAAACTAAGGATCAGTCATCCCTAGAACACTGGACCTGGAGACCTCCTGATATCGTCGTGAAAAAGCACCGAGGGCGTGGGGAGGTGAAGGTATTTGGTAAAACCTTATTTACAATTGTATTTTACGCTTTTTTTATCTTTGTTTTACGTCTGAGTGCATTGGCATCATTCAAAAGTCATGTGAATAGATGGTGTTCATAATTATTTCGGAATTACGCATGACTTTCGTGAGTTCAAAGAAACAGTCGAGAATAAGGTGTAACCAATCTGATATCAAAACAACCTTTTATCCCAATTACTAAAGTGTTGTTCTATAACTTCGGTAAAGATGTGTTTCATATGAACAGTCCCCTCTCCTAGCCCCAAAAAATATATGTGTTAAGTATTCAAATATGAAGTTATTTATTCTAAATTTTAGTTGCAGTATTGCCATCACCCCACAGCCGGCACGCTCGTATTGGTACAACAATGATATTAGCAACAGCAACTTTGCCTCACTAGAATCACATCAACACCAACTGCAGCATTGTAGGCAAACATCAAAATTGCCTCACTGTCCACCAGCGATGATTGAGGACATTAACATGACATCACCATCATCCCATCAACAGTAACTGCAGCAGGAATAGCCTGGTAGCCATCAGTGTTGCCTCACTGACTATCAATATGAGGACATCAACATCTCTTCGCCCACAGCCTATCAGAAGCGACTGCAGGAAGAGCAGTCTACGTGATGTACCAGCATAAACACAGCCTAACTGCGCATCACAGCCCTTCACCAGCGACAGCAGGTAGAGCAGTCTACATGATGTACCAGCATCAACACAACATCACTGCCCATCACAGCCCTCCACCAGCGACAGCAGGAAGAGCAGTCTACGTGATGTACCAGCATCAACACAGCCTCACTGTTCATCACAGCCCTTCAACAGCGACTGCAGGAGGAGCAGTCTACATGATGTACCAGCATCAACACAGCCTCACTGCCCATCACAGCCCTTCAACAGCGACTGCAGGAAGAGCTGTCTACGTGATGTACCAGCATCAACACAGCCTCACTGCCCATCACAGCCCTTCAACAGCGACTGCAGGAAGAGCAGTCTACATGATGTACCAGCATCAACACAGCCTCACTGCCCATC
>SDVV010021708.1:0-13079 GCA_016164225.1 Gammarus roeselii
TATATATATATTCAACGATATCAATAATTTTATCCGCCTTCTAAGAATTCATTTCATCTGGTAGTACTTCAAATTGTTTTCGCATGATGTCATCGTTACTGTGAGGCAATGGCCCAGCGTGAGATGCCTTGCCACCGTCCGGTTGCCCCCTGTGCCTAGTTTTCCTTGACTTCTCTTACTCGGTTTCTAACGACATACACTCGAACTTGGTTGCCAGCCGTTGAATTGAACTTTGAAAGTGTCCAGAAACTGTCTCACTTAATTCATAGATGCGATAAACAGCAAATGTGATGGGTCACAGAAGCATGTCAGAGTTTTGCTTTCCGTTGTCTGACCTCTTTTGAACGTTAGCATAGTTATCAGGGTTCTATTTTGTTATCCCCATTTCCGTCGTCTGACCTCTTTTGAACGATAGCATAGTTGTCAGGGTTCTATTTTGTTATCCCCATTTCAGGCGCTGCTACTTTTTCACGATGCTCTGTTGGCACTGAGTTCGGGAGATATCCTTCCTTGGATTGTACCCTTAACTGCAAATGCCCTATTCTAGCTTTGAAGGAGCCCTCTTGAACTTGCTAAGTGAGTAACGGATGACAATGAGTGAATTCATTTTGAGTACGTTGTTTGTATACATAATAGATGAATATTTTAATGACCTGCTGATGTTTTTTTCTGATGATTCATGCATGGCCCGCAGTGATTTTTTTGCGACCGATTTTTGGATATATCGATTGCATTTCTAATGAAGTTTATTTGGAGGGAAAAAGTTGCGAATGCATTTACAACGATAAAATAACTGTGGAGTGTCCCAATCCTTTACTTCAAGTATTAATATTCTAGACAATGCTGAAACAGACAAAAAATCTGATAACATAAAGAACGGTGAATTATTTCATAAAAAATGACCAACGGATACCTAAGTGCAAATTTAAACCTTCTACTTCAACGTGCACCTTGCAACCTTCTACTGCAACACGCATTTTTCAATCTTCTGCTGCATCGTCCGATTTCATTCTTATATTGCAACGTGAATTGTTTATTAGGAACTCTTTCCTAATGTTAGAAGATGTCTTGACTAGCATGAATGTTCATCCGACTATGGAGTCGCAGATTATACGTAGTGTAGTCTCCGTCCAGTGTCCAGGACACTCCCAAGCCTGAGCCGCGGATCGTGTTTCCACTCAAAATTAATCGCTAAATGTGATGGAAGTTTATCGCGGTCTATTGTTTCACTTCGCAGTGCCCACTCAAACTGCTCTCCCGCCTACTCTGGACGGGCTCTCTTGCACCTTTCTTAACGGGCTCTACTGCTCCTCTTCGGCTCTCCCGCTTATTGATAACTTGCTCCCCCACCCTCTTTGAACGGGCTCTCTCGCTCCTTTCTGAACGGGCTCTCCCGCTCCTCTCTGTCTCTCCCGCTCTCTCTAGTTGGGCTCTCTCGGCCTCTCTGAACAGATCCTTCCACCCTCTCAAGTCAAGCTCTCCCCTCCTATCTGGACAAGTTCTCCCGTACTCTCTGGATGGGCAATCTCTCCCTTAACTGGATGGTCTCTCATGCTCCTCTCTGGATGGTCCCTCGTTCCTCTCTTTGCGGGCTCTCTTGTCCTTTCTGAACGGGCTATCCAGCCCACTCGTGACGTCTTCTCACGTCTCTCTGAATAGGCTATCCCAGCTCTCTCTTGAAGGTCTCTCTTGCCCCTCTCCTGATGGTATCTTCCTACTCCATCTAGACTGACTCCCTTACCCTCTCTGGATGGGCTCGCCCTTCCTCTCTGAACTGCCTCTGCCGTTCTCTCTGGACGTCCTTTCTCGTCCTCTCAGGACAGGTTATCCCGCACCTCTCTGGACAGGCACTCCTGCCCGTTTCTATAGAGGAACTCCGCCCATCTCTGGACAGTTTCTCTTCTTTTCTGGACAGTCACTCTCACCCCTCGTTGGGCAGCCAGTCTCTCCCCTCTCTGGACGGGTTTCCTGCGTTTTTCTGGACTGTCTCTCCTGCCCCTCTCTGAACGGTCTCATGTGCCCCTCTCTGGACGGTCTCTCACACCTCTCACTGGTCGGTCTCTCCCATAATGAAGTAATACTATCATCATAGATAAAATGCAAAAACATCAGGCTACTAAAACTCAGAACTCTACAAGGCTTTGACCAGTGTATTTATACTCTGTTCGTTTGAGCGAGGCGGAGTGTCTTCTCGAGAGTCCGGCTGCCGTCACACAAGTGTGAGGTGGAGTGTCTCCTCCACTACACCTCGCACTTGTGTAACGGTAGCCGGAGACTCGAGGATACACTCCACCTCGCGCTTGTGTGACGGCAGCCGCAGTCTAGAAGAGACACTCCACCCCACACTTGTGTGACGGCAGCCGGACCCTCGAGGCTGGAGACTCGATGAGACACTCCACCTCGCACTTGTGTAACGGTAGCCGGAGACTCGAGAAGACACTCCGCCTCGCGTTTGTGTGACGGCAAGTAAAATCTTCAGGAAAACATTAGCCAAATGCATGTTACTGTTTGGAGTAGTACAGTATGGAATGTGTACCGTTGAAAATTTTGAATCTACCTTGTGACTTAGCGCCGATGAACATATAAATAGGTAAAATAGACATTATGTAATGCTTGTTACAGCGCAGACGATATAACCATATTCGCTTCCTGCGCCCATTTCCTCGAAACTTCATGAACCAGCGATGGCCTCCAGTTCGATGAGTACATGTTCGTTTCGTCAACGCACCAGTTAAATATGTCGCTTTCCAATCTATTAGGATTTGCTAGCAGTAGTGATAAGGGTCTGAAACGCGGATGCGAAGGAATACGACAGGGCCTAATTAGCGGTGGGAAGTGGGCTGGCCGGAATCTGGCGAGCGGGATCGGAACCGGTTTTGGCGCGTGAGTCAGCTAACAGGCGGGGGGCGGATATGCGGTGGCTTTCGGCCTCAGCTTTTCGGATATATTTAGGAGTATTCCGCGCTTTGAACATTTAGTTTATATGGTTTAATAATGTTTATTGTATATATGTATTTTCTTATCCTTGGTATTGGGTATAATTGGTTAAAAAAAATTGTTCTTTATATATTAATTCGGTTCTCATAGGAACATGCCTTCATCTCATTTTGAACGAAGAGTGGGGTGTATGGATCTTCCTAGGCAAATGTTCAGTACGCCTCTGGAATTTTCGTTAGGTGAGGCTGCTCTTAGCTGTTCTTTATCTTGTATTTTTCCATGACTGATTTACCATTATTTATATGTTATGAGTGTCTGTATCAATATATATTTATGTCTGGATTAAAATTCTATGTATTTTTTTGTGTAAATTATGTTTGTATGTTTGGGGTATAATTGACTCATTCGGTGGCTGGTTGGTGGGTCCTAGCGGCTGGATTGGGATATTTTGTCTTTTTTGCTGGTTTATTTTTTGTATTATAAATATTGTTTGTAGGAATATTATCGTAGGTATGTTTCATAGCTCGATTTGTAGCCTTAGCGTGCGTTCGGCCCTGCTTGGTTCCAGCCTGATAGTTGGATTTGAGCAACATTATGTGTTTTCCATCTGTCTATTTCATAGGTATATAATATCTAAAGAATTAGTATGGTATAATAGTTTGGCAGTTAGCGGGTAGGTGGACCGTTATCAAGCGTTAGTAGACTATTCGGGTAGCCTTATCTCGACTTTTTGTATAGTGCGTATCGGTCGGATGCCCCCCTCAGTGAAAGTATCTGGAGCTTTCTTAAACGATATGGATTTATTACAAGTTATTATAATGTATTATGTATACATAGTAATGATCGGTTGATATATGTTGAATTTGTATTGTTTACGGAATTTTGACTAGGTATTTCATACAGTTATATGAATTTTGGGATATTTCTAGGTTAGCATCTTTCATGTAGCACAATATTGTAGGCCTAATTGGTCGGCTATTGCATAATTTTTTACATATATTTGACATTCTGTTACGATTAAGCCGTGGTTACTTTAGTAAAAAAATTGATTTAACCCTGTTTGGGACTCTGTTCGAGAAAAATTCCATCAGATTTGCAAATACTATAGCGTGTTCGTGTAGAAGTTTTTCTCATCATTTATTATGGGTTTGAGTTATGTCAATCAGTCACATGTCTTGGTAACTTGTTCACATTAGTTGTTTGGTAGGTTACATGCTAGTTTTTTTTCTCGTACATTATGGTTTTCAATGTATTTTTTGTGTATGATAGAGAATTGATCGTCTTATTTTATTATAACTCGAGCGTTTTAGTATATTTTATTCAGTTTTGTATGTTCTCTGTAGAATTTCCATCTTGAATGCAAGGTATTGGCTATTTTATACAATATAGGAATATTAGAATATATTACGTTTGTATCTGCAATGTAGAACATTATTTCAACCATAATTGGTCGGTTGTTTCATCATGTTGGTATTTTTATGTACTCGATTTGGGGCAACGTTTCGTTTTTCATCTGTTTACTTCATATGTATGTAATATCTATATGAATTGCATGGTATATTAGTTTGGCAGTGGGCGGGTGATGTATATATTTATGGGGATGCAGCAGCTTCGTTAAGAGAATCTGTATACCACATAACACACCATCCAGGTTTGAACCTGATATATCGGTACACCATGTATGTATCCGCAAAACTGTTCGAGTAGTCTTATCTCGATTATTGTATAGCGAGTATCGTTTGGATGCCCCCCTCAGCGAGAGTAGCTGGAGCTTACGTAAACGATATGGATTTATCGTAAGTTATTATATTGTGTTATGTATACATAGTAATGATCGGTTGATATATTCTGAATTTGTATTGTTTTCATAATTTTGAAGAGTCATCTCATACAGTTAGCGGAATTTTACGATATTTTTGGTTTACATCATACATGTAGAACATTATTTTGTGCATTAATGGTTGGTTATTGCATCATTTTGATGTTTTTAGGTATATATCACGTAACGTTACGAATAAACCGTGGATACTATACTTAAAAAATATTTAATTTAACCTGTTTTGGACTCCGTTGGAGAAAAATTCCTTCAGATTTGTATATACTATAGCGTGCTCGTGTAGAAGTATTCCACATCATATACTGTGGGTCTCAGTGTATGTTGCTCGCATGTCTTGCTTGCTTAATCAAGTTCGTGGTTTGGTAGGTTACACGCTAGTTTTTTCTCGTACATCATGGTTTTTAATATATGTTGTGGGTATGGTAGAAAATTGATCTTCTTGATTTATTATAACTAGAATGTTTTAGCTTATTTTCATTCAGTTTTGTATAATCTATGTAGAGTTTCCATCTTCAATGCAAAGTATTGGATATTTTTATACAATTATAGAAATATTAGGATAGCGCACGTTTGTATCTGCAATGTAGAACATTATTTCATGTGTAATTTAGCTAGATGACGTATTTTTTGTGTTTTTTATCTTCTTACGTCTTATTACAAAAAAATGACGTGGATAATATAGCTATAGAAGATTAGATTTGTTACAAGCTTGGTTTTATTGTTAGTTCATTGTATATTTAGTCTAGAAACATACTTCAATGTTTAGGTGGAGTCTGAGGATTCCCCTAGGCAAAAGCTTGTTTTGTATATTTTTATTTGTATAAGTAGATGGTTTTACTATGATGGATACCCTCGAATATTTCAATTTTTTTCAATCTTGCTTTCTAGGGCAGAGTAGAGAATTACATAGTTATTTTATTATTGTTGTATGATTTCTTTCCACGGTAATCTTAGGATTATATGTTTAAGAGGTGTAAGTCCGTACTACATCTTTGTGGTATTTCATCATTAAACCCTAGGAAATATATTGTTTAACGTTTTAGAAGATGATTTACTGAATATATTGGTGTCGGGCGGCTTACAATCTTTGGTAGTCATTTGGAGTTCATACATGTTCGACGTGAATTTGTAAGTTCATGTGGATGTTGGTCTTAAGTTCTATGGGTTTGTTAGAGAGGATATGCGACGAGCTGCTGGTCGTTGTAGTGATTTGCTTAGGTCGTCAGTGAACAGAAGCCCATATTTATGGCCACCCTCTTTGAGTCTCATGTCAGGCCCATTCCCTTCAACTGTACCAGTGTATGGATTCTTGGTTATGTCCAGGATGTGACTGCTCGAAGCTGTTCATATTAGATGTACTAAACAGATACATGGTATGTCTAGGTATTGTACCATGACTGACTGTTGCCTCTTAATTTTGTTCCATATCAGGGGGAACTTACTGAGAAGTGACCTAATAAAGCATTGTAGAATTCATTGTTATGACACAGTAGGCGTTGATTTTGTCCTACTAGAAGCATAACATCAGTTTGGTCTAGAAAATTTGTTATAGATTTAAATCGGTTTCGTAGTATTATTCCTTCATTATGCATGAACTCGGTGTTTGTTTTATATGTCAGATATTTTTGGTATGGCTGTTATGTTAGTTTACGATCTTTGTCATGAACCAGTTCACGTGTAATATTGGTCTAGGTTATATCCTCTGGGGTGTGGTAGGATACACCGTGTATTATCTTGATCATTGTCAATAAGGATAGAGTAAAGAATTTTATTTCGCTATTTTATATTGTGGTTGTACGATTTTGAACAGTTATCATTGGAATAGAACTTTATTAGGTATACATTTTGCCTAATTCGATTTAGTGTTGGGTATAATTTCGCTTAATTGGATGAAGTGATGCAAAATATTGGTATATTTTTAACTCTTGACATTGGATCTGTGGAACCGTTTTAGGTTATTTTGTAGAATCAATCTTTGTAAGAAGACGTAAAAAGATACATAAAACACTAAAAAACACAATCCAGCTAACAAACATCTGAAATAAAGTTCTACATTGCAGATACAAACGTAACAAATCCTAATATTCCTATAATTGTATAAAAATATCCAGTACTTTGCATTGAAGATAGAAACTCTACATAGAATATACAAAACTGAATGAAAATAAACTACAACGTTCGAGTTATTAAAAAAGCAAGGAGATCAATTCTCTACCATACCCAAAACATATTTTAAAAAACATGATGTACGAGAAAAAAATAGCATGTAATTTATCAAACCACTAACGTGAATAAGACTGCAAGACATGCGAGCAACATACACTGTAACACACAGTATACGATGGGGGATACTTGTACACGAGCACGCTATGGTATATACAAATTTGATCAACATGTTCTCCACTGAGTCCAAAACAGGGTTAAATCCAATTTTCTTTAACTGATGTATCCACGGCTCAATCGTAAAAGAATGTCATATATATACATAAAAATACCAAAATGATGCAATAACCGACCAATTATGCCTGAAATATTGTGCTACATAGAAGATGCAAGCCTAAAATATAAAAAAAATCATATAACTGTATGAGATGACTATTCAAAAGTCCGAAAAAAAAAATCAACATATATCAACCGATCATTACTAAGTATACATAACATAATATAATAACTTACAATATATCCATATCGTTCAGCTACTCTCGCTTTAGGGCATCCAATCGATACTCGCTGTACAAAAAATGGAGATAAGACAACCCTAACAGTCTACATACGCTTGATAACGGTCCATTTGCCACATGCGGATACATGGTTAGACCGATATATCTGGTTCAAAACTGGATTATGCCTTTTGAGGTATATAAATTCTTGTAACGAAGCTGCTGCATCAACCCAAAATGCAATCATCAACCCGTCAACTACCAAACCCTTATATCATACTATTCCAATGGATATTAAATACATTTGAAATGAATAGATGGAAAACACAAAACGTTGCCCCGAAATCCAACCAACAGGTTTTAACCAAGCAACCAACTGCTAAAAACCCACCAACCAACCACCGAATGAGTCAATTGTACTTCAACTAGATAAGAATATGAACATAATATACACTGAAAATGTCTCGAATTATAATCCAGGTATAAAATATTTAACTATACATACACTCAAACATAGCAATCATGCCACGGAACTTACTGATAAGACAAGGAACAGGTAAGAGCAATTTCACCTAATTTTACAAAGCTCATCCATTTATATGCCTAGGGGGTCCTTACACCTTACCCCTCTAAAAATTTGTTATAACACTATTTCATCCAAAACCGAATAAATATATGTAACGAGCAACAGTTAGTGACCAATTATACCCCAGCACAGTCCTTTAAAGAAGAAGAAAGCGTATATAAATACAATAAACATCAAAATACAATAAATTGGAAAATGTTCATCACATAAACCTTCCCAATGTATATCCAAAAGCGTGGTGCTGAAAGCATCACGCCCCCCTTTCATTCCTTCGCGTCGCTGGCCTCCCCTATCAATGACTCCGACCCACATCCGGTCCCGCCGCCTGACTCCTGTCAACCCCCTACCCACCGCTAATTATGCCCTATCATATTCCTTCACACGACACGTTTTACCAACCAACCACCGAATGAATCAATTATACCCCAACTAGATAATAATACCAACATAATAAACGCAGAAAAATATATAGAATTAAAATCCAGACATAAATATATAATGATACAGACACTCACAACATAGAAATACTGGCAAATCAGTCATGGAAAAATACAAAATAAAGAACAGCTATGAGCAGCCTCACCTGACGAAAATTCCAGAGGCGTACTGAACATTTGACTAGGGGTATCCATACACCCCACCCTCGTCCAAAATGAGATGAAGGCATATTCCTATTAGAACCGAATAAATATATAATGAGCAACCAGTTATGGCTAAGTATACCCAATCCATGAATCTAAAAGATAAGAAAATACTTAAATACAATAAACATAAATGAATCATATAAACTAAATGTTCAAAGCACGAAATACTTCCAAATATATCCGTAAAGCTGAGCCCGAAACCCCCGCCTATTCTCCCCCCTTCCACCCCCCGCCGATTAGCTAACTCACTCGCCTTTGACTCAAAATTGAGTATCAAAGTTTGCTAAGAATTTACGACCCACAAGAGGACTGTTGGCACTGCAAAGAAGCTGTGTCTAGTTATTTGTATTACGCGGTTCAATGTCATAAGTTATTGGGAAAGGAACAGTATAGACACGCTTGACAAGTTATGGAAAGTGCAGAACAGTAAAGTGACGGAGCTCTTCAATTTGAAATCCTTCTTCGAAGGTTCAAACCTTAAGTTTTGAATCATGTCGTCATTACTTGAATTTTTAAAATGCTAAGTACCAGTCGTATCATCAATGTGATGTCTCCGTGACATTCTCTGAACGACAATTCAAAATAATCAAGGAGGGTATGACACTCATGACTTTGTTTAGGTCATCGGGGAAAGCATATCACTTGGCACCCCTCAGCTCGCCTGGCATTGTTGCCATCATACTGTCAGCAGTGAAACTGCTCCATTAAATAAACAGGCTTTCAGTGTCGACAACATTCTGTTGGATTTCTCTGCATGGCTCATCTTACTGACTGAAACCTAGTTTGAAGCCTAACAATAAGAACCCAGCTCGACAGCGTGTGAGGGTTTTGTGTATTTTTACAATTACCAAAACTTAGAATATGCTCACATCAATACTTATTGTTTCCTAAAGAATGAGTCTGCATCAAAGTCATACATTTATTTAATTTCCACGCAAGTACTCCAAATTAATCCACACCCTGGACAAAACAGATAATGAGATGATGCTTGCTTATTGTGCCACAGGACTAGGTAATATTATTAGGTAAATATTGTGTTACAAATCTACCGCAATGTTCAGCTTTTCCATTTAGGCCCAAACTTTTTGCAGACGCGTCTAACTTTTGAAGGTTCATAGACTGCCAGGTGAGGTTTTGTTCTTGATTCATCATCGGCCGATGTCGAGAGACTGCCGTGTCGCATCCATCTTGGCTGTTCCGAGCCAGTGGAGCAGAGACTTGTGGGCTCGACAACGCGACACAGAAAAACACGCGTGAGCTGGCACTGAAGGGGTCAGCTGGTGGAGAAACGATCAAAGGCACAGCAATGCTGGAACTGGTTGAGAGAAGCTCGGGAGTCACAGCTTAGCTAGCACTGAGAAGGACAGATGGCTGAGAAACGCTTGTGGAGCACTGTATAACAGGCACTGAGGAGGACATCTGTTAGAGAAACGCGCGGTAGGCACAGCTTAGCTGGCACTGGCGGGGCAGCTAGTGTAGAATTCTTAGAAAGGGTGAGACACAGCTTAGCTGGTATTGTGCTGCTTTTACCAGCCTAGAATGATATTACCACATCGTTCTTGACAACAACAAACTGAAATTGTTCCGCTGCAAATTACAATGTTCGATCGAAGGTATACAAAGAAGTCTGAATCATTTGCCCACTCACAATCAAAACATAAAGTTTTTAATGACGTAATTCTTGGATGATTGAGTTTGGTAGTTTTCTTGTTGATTTCTCACATGATTTTGAAATTGAGAGCCGCCATTCTTTATCATTTTTTAATGAAAAATTAAAATGGTCAAGCAGTTGTTTCAAATGACCTATTACGTAGCATTTCATCAACGATACATCAATTTAACATTTTATACGCGATTCTTTTTTGTTGTGCAATTTCAAATCGTACTTTCTAGCATATCCTGCATATATTCATTGTGCTGTCCAGGAATAATGGCACCAGTGCGTCTCTTTACACCATTAAATTTGTTGAAATGTATGGGATTTCAATCATGCTTATTTCCAATCTATATTTAATGGGCGCGCTGCTCATCCAACATGCAGGACATAGATGGCAGCACACGTTGTCATTTACACCTCCGATATGTGAGAGGTTTTGAGCAGTTGAAGGCTTCCAGGGCAGGAGTTCAAGCAACGACACTCGACATCAACGAGGAACGATCATCTCTTCGAAACAACTGTAATAGTAACGAGTACGATAATGTATACTATTGAGTTGTAACGAGTACGATAATGTATACTATTGAGTTGTAACGAGTACGATAATGTATACTATTGAGTTGTGACGAATACGATAATGTATACTATTCGAGTTGTAACGAATACGATAATGTATACTATTGAGTTGTAACGAGTACGATAATGTATACTATTCGAGTTGTAACGAGTACGATAATGTATACTATTGAGTTGTAACGAATACGATAATGTATACTTTTCGAGTTGTAACGAATACGATAATGTATACTATTCGAGTTGTAACGAGTACGATAATGTATACTATTGAGTTGTAACGAATACAATAATGTATACTTTTCGAGTTGTAACGAATACGATAATGTATACTATTGAGTTGTAACGAATACGATAATGTATACTATTCGAGTTGTAACGAATACGATAATGTATACTATTCGAGTTGTAACGAATACGATAATGTATACTATTCGAGTTGTAACGAATACGATAATGTATACTATTCGAGTTGTAACGAATACGATAATGTATACTATTCGAGTTGTAACGAATAAGATAATGTATACTTTTCTTGAAATGTTATATGGAACAGAATCGAGTGAATTCTATTCATTCAAGCAAACAAATACAGGCAAAGGCTAAAAGCTACAGAAATTGTTAAACTTTGCTGATAATTTAGGTTACAAAATAATAAACCTATTTATTATAACCATGAAGGGAAGTGAGCGAGATTGATAGATGTTCGACCGATCGGAGTCATAGTCAAAAGGTTAGGTTACCTGCCATGCAATTATAACCATGAAGGGAAGTGAGCGAGATTGATAGATGTTTGACCGATCGGAGTCATAGTCAAAAGGTTAGGTTACCTGCCATGCAATTCAAATGATAGAACGACTGGCAAGCGGTAATCTTTAGTGCATCAGTCTTTATCCACCTCATTTTACAGCCTTGCTTCGTCCCTGTCTCAAGCTCTCGTGCGGTCCCCGAATATTCAGCCCGTCCATCCCCAGCTCACGCCAGCTCCCCGCGTCCCCAGCTCACGCTAGTTCCCTGCGTCCCCAGTTCACGCCAGCTCCCCGCGTCCCCAGTTCACGCCCGTTCCCTACGTCCCAAACTCACGCCTGCTCCCCGCGTCCCCGGCTCACGCCCGTTTCCCTGCTTCCCCAGCTCACGCCAATTCCCTACGTCTTTAACTCACACCCCATTCCCGCGTCCCCAACCCATCCCCTGTCTATACCCCTATTCCTGGAAGGCCTTCCTCTGCCCTCCCAGCGCTCCAGTTGCAATGACAAATGAGTGTCTCCGCGCGCCCTGACGCGACATGGGCACAGCGCCCAGTGGGCCTCCCACGTCCCTATAATTGGCCCATTGTCTGAGGCGGGAGGAGCGGGAGGCTGAACACACGTGGTAATGCAATGACACCGGGGGTTAAGGGTTACCTTCATCCATAGCTGGGCCCATTACAGCTCATAAATACATTGTCCATTACATTGTCCGAGCAGTGCGATGTATGGTTGGGCAGAATAGTCTTAACATGTAATGAGTTGCATTAAAGTGCTTTAATTTGGCCTCGCTAAGAGCTTATTAGAAGCGCCGTGTCTCCATCAGAGACTGTGGTAAGGGAACCACTTGTTGCTGGCAGGTGTGCCTGGTCTCATGATGTGAAAATATTTACAAATGCTAACATGCTGATGTTCGTAATGTGGCTGTCAGTGATCCCAAATTACATCGATGGTGTTAATTTGCAATACCCCCAACCTGTACCGTGCAATTATATTTAGTATTGCAATTAAATTTACATTTCATTACATTATTCAATATTGAAACAAATACGCAGTTGTACGATTAAAAGTATATTTTTAATGCATTATATGTACATTTGTTGGCGTGTTTTAGCTGAATTGGAGCATCAAGCATCCACCGCTTATGTTCATCAAGCATCCACCGCTTATGTTCATCAAGCATCCACCGCTTATGTTCATCAAGCATCCACCGCTTATGTTCATCAAGCATCCACCGCTTATGTTCATTAAGCATCCACCGCTTATGTTCATCAAGCGTCCACCGCTTATGTTCATTAAGCATCCACTGCTTATGTTCATCAAGCATCCACCGCTTATGTTCATCAAGCATCCACCGCTTATGTTCATCAAGCATCCACCGCTTATGTTCATCAAGCATCCACCGCTTATGTTCATCAAGCATCCACCGCTTATGTTCA